>RJWH01005106.1:0-85405 GCA_004363575.1 Solenodon paradoxus | reverse complement strand
GGGCCACCGGGTTTGGGGAAGGGAGGGCATGCTGTGTGAATGTGGGCACAGTATGCAGAGAACACTGTGTGATGCTTCTCATCCCTTCCAGCTCATGATTCACTGTGAGGGCACCCGGTTCACAGAGAAGAAGCACCAGCTGAGCATGCAGGTGGCCCAAACCAAGGGGCTGCCCCCCCTCAAGTACCACCTGCTGCCCCGATCCAAGGGCTTTGCTGTCACTGTGAGGTGTTTGAGAAATGTCGGTAAGGAGAGCTCCGTGTAAGAAATGTCCAGAAGAGCTCCTTTGTGAATGAAGGTAAAGAGGAACTCTGGTAAAAAATGTAGGTGAGGAAGATCTCTTGTCAGAAACGTAGGTAAGAGTCACTGTGAAATGTGTGATAAGGGGATCTCATAGTGAGAAAGGTAGTTAAAGAAGGTCTCCCTGTTAGAAATGTAGGTAAGAGAAGACCTCCTATGAGAAACGTTGGTAAGGAAGTATCCAGGGGAGGGACTAGGTAAGGAAGAGCTATTGTGAGACTTCTAGGTAAGGATGAGTTCCTCTGAGAAAGTTAGATAAAGAAAGCTCTGTATAAAAAATGTAATTAAGGATGAGCTCCTGTGGGAGATGAGGTTAAGGAATATCTCTGAAGAATGTAGGTTAGGAACCACTCCATGTGAGAAACGTAGATAAGGTAGATTCCATTTTTGAAATGCATGTTAAGAAGGGCTCCTGGTGATAAATGTAGATACGGAGAGTCCATGGGACAAATGTAGGTAAGGAAGAGCTCCTGTAAGAAATGTAGGTGAGGATGTGTCCATGCGGGCAATGTTGGTCAGAAATGTATTAGTGAGAGAAATGCAGTTAAGGAAAAGTCAGTGTGAGAAAGGTATCTAAGAAAGAGTTCCTTTGAGAAATGTAAATAAGGTCAAGCTCAGTGTAAAAATTCATATAAAGCTGAGATCCTATGAGAGACAGGGAATCTCTGCTTGTGGATCGTCATTGAGGTAGAGCTCCCTAGGTAAGGGAGAACCCATGTAGGAACTCTATGTAAGGAAGATTCTGTGTAAGGAAAGTAGGTACAGAAGATTGTACATTTGAAATTAGGCAAGGAAGTGCTCTGATGAGAAATGTAGGTAAGGAGAGGAGTCTTTGCATGAAATATGGGTAAGTTGAGGAGTCCGTGAGAAATGTAGGTAAGGATGGGCTCTTGTGAGACATATAGGTCAGGAAGAACTCCATGTGAGGCATGCTGGTGAGAAAGGGCTCTGGGAGAGAAATTAATGAAAGTTGGGATCCAGGTGAGAAACGTAGGTAAGGAGCGTCCCTATGAGAAATACAGGGAAGGACAAGTCCTTACATTGCCTACACCATGGGGAATGTGCTGGACTCTGTTCTCACCGGGGTTCAGCTTGACCACACCTGGATGCCTGATTAGCCCGGGTTCCTGTTGTGATTTTTGATGAGGTACCTGGCACTGGTGAGTGCAGAATTTGTTCCAGAAAGAATCTTAGGGGAGACGCCTTGTCCCAACACCACGTGGCAAGTTTATTAGAAAACAACTAAACAGAAGTGACCCATGCAGCTTGGAGTGACAGGAACAAGAGAGAGAGCTGTTAAAATGGAGTCTCTTATACATGGGAGGAAGGGACCTCCTTTTGGGAGAACCCAGTGGTCTCAGCTGTCTCTAGAGTCAGAGTTCAAGTGTAGAGGGTGGCTAAGGGGTGTATCTCCAGGTCAGGCTGCTAGGATTCCAGGTTTTCCAGCCAGTCCTTCTCTCCTACCCCTCATCAGTTTTATTTGGCATTTCTTGCCCATCTACTGGCACAGCGGCCTCCACCGTCCCTTGCTGCAGCTGACCATCTGAGTGTGGAACCTTAAGTAGCTGTGGGTAAGAACAGGAAGAAAGGCACAGAACAACCATCTCTGGTCTCGTGTTCTGACTTCTGTGCGCCTCCTCTCTCCTCAGTGTGGAAGCGCCTGCTTTACTTACACCGTGTGCAGTCAGGCTTCCTGAAGCCCCCAGGCCTCGAGGGGCCATGTCCCAGTTGAGCAGGGATGCCCAGTCAGCATTGGGCCTGGCTGGGGACAAGAAAAGCTGCCCCGCCCCTGGACAGGGAGGAGGGCCCAATGCCCAGCCTTGCCAGCTCCAGTCCCAGCTCTGGCCTCACGACTTGCACCCAGGGCCTCCTCCTCGGTGCTCCTCCCACCTCAGGAGGCAACGGTCAGGACGCCCAGGCTCCTCCGGGATGACGGGGTGGGTGGTGGGTCAGCAGACTTTCTAGTGATGTTGGCCACCTGGAGCCCACATGCCTGTGGGAACTCTGTGAGTCCACCATGGAGTTCCGTGAGACTCATGAGCCATGGACCCATGTCTGCTAGGTGTACATCCATGTGACATGTGCTTCCAGAGCCCTGCTGGTCCTGCCCTACGGCCCTTGTCCACCCTCCACGTCTAGCCCTGACCTGCATCCCTCTGTGCTTCTCTCCACCCTCCTCGTCCTTCATACCCTTTGTCCCCACTGTCCTGTGGTTCCCCGCCGTGATCCATGTCATCTAGAGACATTACCATGAATTCTCAGTCCTCACAAAAACAAGCACACAACCATCATCCCCAGGGGACACACACATCAGGGGACTCAGTGGGAGAAGTATAGCCTTGCTGGCCAGGTTGAGCCTCACTCCCACCCTCAGCCTGTGTCTCCCAAACAAGCATGTCCCACAGGACACCATTGTCTCATATCTTCCTGATAATGGGTTCACTCCAGGCCACACCCTGCCTGCCCCTGAGCTCCCTCTCCCTTTCACTCACTGACCCAGCACTGACCAGGGTGCCCACTTGAGCATCCCCTGCCTACACAACCATCCCACAACCATCCATGCTGCTGTGTAGCTGAGACAGGACTAGTCCCCAGACCCTGTGACATAGCCTGGCTCCTCCCTCACCAGCCGTGTGACCCATGACAGTCCCCTGACTCTCTGACCCAAGGCTGTACTCTGCTGTGAAGGCCTTAGGGTTCCATGTGGGAGAAATGAGAGCACATGGTTTACTAGTCATCTGGTCTGGGACCTGCCTCCATTGACTGCCAGCTGCTGCTAGAGTCACCTGCTGACCCTGCTCTGATCACTTTCTCCCCCAGTGGGGAGGGAGCACAAAGCTCTCAGCTCCTCAGTCCTCAGTATACCTTTTTTATGAACAGTCCCCATGTTCTTCCCTGATCACACAAAGTGATGGTGTTCAGGAGAGACATCTGGACAATATAGAAACCAGCATCAGGAGGACACCAGTCAACCATCTTTCTGAGACAACGTCTGCATGTGATTGCTTTTTCCAAGGTGTGTGTCTGCAACACAATATTGGCTCCACTCGCCATATGCTTCCCTGTGTTTGTTTTTGTTTTTAGTTCCAGCTGTATATGACTGTACACTCAACTTCAGAAATAAGGAACACCCCACACTCCTGGGAGTCCTCAGTGGGAAGAAATATCATGCAGATTGTTATGTTCGGTAAGTTGGCTCCTTCCCTTAGAAGAAGGAGAGTAAGTAAATACTCCAAGTAAATACACACAAATGCCCTGCAGATTCTTTCCCAGGAAAATCAATGTATTTTTTGTCTACAACTTGCTTACAGTCCTTGTTTATATTATGTACTCAGGAGACATGTCACTAGTGCCAATACCCAGGTGACCCTCTTTTCCTCATCTCTTACCTACCCTTCCAGACACCGATCTCAGTTGCCTAGTAGAAAGCAAATATTCTAATTCATTTTGAGATTGTTAAGTTGATATATTGTCCCATTTTCTTGGAGGCTGTGTCTGTTACACAGAAAAAGAATAGACACGAAAATGTAATTTTGAAATGTTTAATATTTGTTCTTTATCAGTTTTCTGTGGACATTGCTCTACATATTTCAGGACATTAAATCATATCACAGTCTATGTGTGTTTCAGACCTCAGTCAGCACCAGAGTTCACCTGCCCTTTACCTCTGCCTTGTTCCCTCCGTCCTACCCTCCCCACTGCCATGCCCCTGGTCCCTACTGTCTTGTATCCTCAGAATTTTCTTGAGATTAATCTGTTTGTTTGTTTTTGTTTATACTCAATATGTAGGTAAAATCATTCTGTATTTTTCTTTTTCTTTCTGGCTTCTTTTCTTTAACAGATCCCCTCACTTCCATCAAGGCTTTTTCAAAGTATGTGATTTCTCTATTAACAGCTGCCTAGAATTCCACTGAGTGCACACAGGAACACATACAGTTTATCAAAAAAGGCTAGAAGAATGTGGGGACCATTTCAGCAGTGACTCACTTAGGTGTTTCATCCAAGCTATTGTGAAGTTATTGAAAACATGCCACGAGATCAGGACACACCAGTCTCTGCCGTTTGATCACCTTGGAATGTGTCTGACTGCAGTGTTCCACGGTGTCATCAAAATTAGGGGGAAACGAGTCAGAGCAATGGCGGTGAATGAATACAGTCAAACGCAGGTGACCTGGGTCACCATCACACTGGCTCCTGAGGTGTGGGTTGTCCTTCCTGAAGGCTGGTCAGCTGTTCTAGAATGTTACGATTACTTTTTCAAAAATATCTTATCTACACATTGAAATAATTTCCTATGTATAAATTCCCCATTTCTTAGATCTATTTCAACACACTATGCCCTCCACCAAATGACCAAGCGTTCTTCCCCTTTGTACAGTGGGCTCTACCATCATTTGCCCCCACCCGCCCCATTACCTTCTGGTAACCACAGTTCTGTTGCAAATGTTCCAGGGTTGATTTTGTTTCATCTGTTCCTTTGTTTTTTTCTATTCACATTCCATCTATAAGTGAGTTCATCTGGTATCTATTTTTCTTCTTTTGACTTATTTCACTTATCATCATCCCCTCTAGTTCCATCCATGTTGATTTAAATGACGGGATTTTATCTTTTCTAAGGGCTGTATATTATTCCATTGTATATATGTACCACATCTTCTTTATCCATTCATCTGACATGAGCACTTAGGTAATTTCCAGCTCTTAGCTGTTGTGAATAGGACTGCTATAAACATGGGGTGCATAAATTTCTGTGGATGAGTGCTTTTGTATTTTGGGGGTAGATGCCCAGAACTGGGATTATGGGATCACTTAGGGTTTCCATCGTCAACTTTTGGAGGAATCGCCAAACTGTTCTCCATAGGTGTTACACAAATTTGCACTCCCACCAACAATGCAAAATTATTCCCTTTTCTCTACGTCTTTGCCAGCATTGTTGTTTCCAGACTTTTGGATAATAGCCAGTCTTTCAGGTTTGTGGTGATATCTCATTGTTGTTTTAATTTGCATTTACCTGATAGATAGTGAGTAGGAACATAATTTCATGTGCCTGTTGGTCATCTGTATATCCTCTTCAGAAAAATATTTCTCTAATTTCTCCTCCCTTATTTAGAATGGATTGCCTGTTCTTCAGTTGCGTTTTATGAGTTCATTGTATATTTTAGATATTAAATAGCCTTTGTCAGAAGTATTGAATGCAAATATCTTCTCACATTTAGTAGATTTTCTTTGGTTTTGTGATGTTTTCCTTTGATGTGAAGAAGGTCCGTAGTTTGATGTAGTTCCAGTTGTTTATTTTTCTTTCTGTTTCCCTTGATGGTGGAGTTGAATCCCCAAAGGCTTCTCTACAACTGATGTCATGAAAAGTCTTTCCTGTGTTGTCTTCTAAGAGCTTTAATGGTTTCCTGTCATATGTCCAAGTCTCTAATCCATTTTGAATTAATTTTTGTGAATGGTATTAGAGAGTGGTCCAGCTTCATTATTTTACATGTAGCTGTCCAGTTTTCCCAACACCGTTTGTTGAAGAGTCTTTCCTTTTCCACCATGTGCTTTTGGCTCCTTTGCCATAATTCACTGACCATATGTGAGTGGGTCACTTTCTTGTGATTCACTTCTATTTCACTGATCTGTTATTCCAGTACCATACCGTTTTGATCACTATTGCTTTGTAATATAGTTCAATGTATGGGAGTGTAATCCCTCAAGATATGTTCTTTTTTCTAATGACTGCTTTGGCTATTAGGGGTCATTTGTTGTTTCATACAAATTTTAAGATTCTTGGCTCTATTTCCTGGAAATAGGCTCATGGGAATTCAATGGGGATTGCATTAAATCTATATATTGCTTTGGGTAAGAGAAGCATTTTAATGATATTGATTCTTCCCAGCCATGAGAAGGGAATGTCTTTCCATTTCTTGTGTTCTCCTCTATTTCTTTTAAGAAGAACTTGTAGTTTTCATTGTATAGATCTTTTACTTCTTTTGTTAGGTATATACCCAGGTGTTTCATTCTTTTAACTTCTGTTTTAAGTAGTGTGACTTTTTTTCTAGTGTGTTGTTTGCATATAAAAATGCAACAGATTTTTGTGCATTGATTTTTGTAGTCAGCCACTTTGCTGTATTCATTGATGAGTTCTAGAAGATTTCTTTGAGAGTTTGTGGGATTTTCAATATATATAATCTTGTCATCTCAAATAATGAGAGTCTTACTTACTTCATTCCTATTTGAATTCCTTTTATTTTCTTCTCCTACCTAATTGCTCTGGCTAAGACCTCCAGTAAATGTTAAATAGCAGTGGTGAGAGTAGATATCCTTACCTTGTTCCTGATCTAAGAGAAAATGCTTTCAATTTTTTCTTACCATTGACTACGGTGCTGGTTGTGGGTTTTTCTTATATGGCCTTTATTATGTTGAGGTATGTGCCTTCTATTTCCACTATAAGGAATATTTTAATCATAAATCAGTGTTGGATCATGTCAAAAGCTTTATCTGCATTTATAGATGTGATCATGTGATTTTTCTCTTTGCTCTTGTTGATACGATGTATGTCATTAATAGATTTACTTATGTTGAACCATCCTTGCATCCCTGGGATGAATCCCACTTGGTCATGATGAATGATCTTTTTGATGCATTGATGAATTCAGTTTGCTAATATTTTGTTTAGAATATTTGCATCTATGTTCATTAGATATATTAGTCTATAAATTTCTCTCTTGGCAACATCTCTATCAGCTTTTAATATGAGTGTAATGTTAGCCTCATAAAAAGTATTTGGGACAGTTCCCTATTCTTCAATATTTTGGAAGAGCTTGAGAATAATGGTGCTAATTCTTCTCTGAAGGTTTGGAAGAACTCATTGGAGAAGTCATCTCACCCTGGACTTTTATTTTTGGGGAAGCCCTTGATTGCTTCTTCAATTTCTTTGTTTGTGATCATTCTGTTCAAGTTTTCCAATTCTTCCACTTCAGTCTTGGTAGACTATACTTTTCTGAAAATCTGTCCTTGATTTTTGGCTTTAATTGTTCTTCTTTCTCTAGTTGTTTTAAATGTAGAGTTAAGTTGTTTGTCTACATTTTTTCTTATTTCTTGCGGTAGGCCTGGATTGCAATGAATGTCCCCTTAGTACTTTCCTGCATCTCATATTCTGGTAGTTCTTGTCTTCATTCTTGTTTGTCTTTAAAATTTTTTAAAGTTCCTCTTTGATTTAGACTTTTACTCAAGAGTCATTCAGGAGCATTTTGTCAAGTTTCCAATTAGTCTGGGGGTCTCCTAGCTTTCTTTTAGTGGATGCTTTCTAGTTTTATGTTATTATGGTCAGAGAAGATGCTTGATATTATTTCAATCTTTGTAAATTTGTGGAGATGTTTTGTGTCCAAACATATGATCTATTCTTGAGAATGTTCCATTGTGCTTGAGAAGAAAGTGAAACCTGTAGTTTTTCAGTATTCCAGATGGCCATTTAAAGTGCCTGTTTGCATGTTAGCTTTCTGCCTGGTTGATTTGTCCATTGTTGTAAGTGAAGTGTTGAAGTCCCCCACTATTTTTGTGTTGCTGTCAATTTCTCTTGTCAGGTCTAATAATACTTGCTTCATATATTTTGTTGATATAATAAGCATTATATCTTCCTGCTTGATTGATCTTTCAATCATTATATAGTGTCCATCTCTGTTTTTTGTTATGATTTTTAGATGGAAGTCTGTTTTGTATGATATGAGTATAGCTGCTCCTGCTCTTTTGTGGTTGCCATTTGACTGTAGGATTGTCTTACAGTCACTGACTTTGAGCTTTTGTCTATATTTTGGAAGAAGGTGAATTTCCAGAATGAAGCAGAAGGTTGGGTTATGCTGTTTAATCCATTCAGCCACACTGCATTGTTTGACTGGTGAGTTCAGTCCATTAACATTTATGGTGGTTATTGAAATATAGCTGCTTATTGTCATTTTATAATTTATCTTTTGTATGTTGCTCTGGATGATACCCTTGTTCTCTTCCTCTTTTTAAGTCGGATGGTGCAATTATGTTTTAATTGATTTTGCCATTTGTTTTCTTCACTTTTTCCCTCACGATATATTTGAGGTTACACTGAAGTCAGTATTCACAGTTTTATGTTTACTTCCTAATTTTATTTGAAAGCATATTAATCTTCCACTCATTCAAACTATCCGCATATTTTTTACTGTTTTCTACCTCCCCACTTTTAACATTTGCATCTTACTGTTTTCTGTGGGGTTTATGCTTTATAAAACATCCTTTAATACTTTTTGCAAAGCTGGTTTTGAGGTGAATTCCTTTAACTTTTGCTTGTCAGAAAAGTTTTTTTTTTTTTTTTTTTTTTTTTTTTTTTTTTTTTTTTTTTTTTTTTTTTTGCCATTTCTTCAGTTCTGAATGATAATCTTGCCTTATATAGTATCCTAGGTTGAAAATCCTTTTCTTGAACATTTGAATATATTATGCCATTCCCTTCTGGCCTGTTAGAGTTTCATTTGAGACATTGCTAACAATCTCATGGGGGTTCCTCTGCATGTGACAATTTTTTCTCTGGCTGTGTTTAAAATTCATCTTGTATTTTTGACATTTTAATGACAATGTATCTAGGTGTATTTCTGTTCGGGCTTCTTTTATTAGGAACATTTTGAACTTTCTGGGTCTGGAGGCTTGCTTTGTTCTTCATATTATGGAAGTTCTCATCTACTATTTCTTCAAACATGGTTTCTACCGCTTTCTCTCTTCTTCTGAGGCCCCTATTATGCAATTTTGTTCCTTTTGTTGTTATCCCAGGAGTCTCCAATGCTGTCTTCATTTCTTTTTATCTCTTTTCTGGTTTTCTTGATTGAATTCCTCTATCCTGTCTTCTAGATCGCTTATTCTATTGGAAGCTTCATCTAGCCTATTGTTGATGTCCTCTATTGAGTCCTTTAATTCAGTCATTGTATCCCTTACCTGTTTGATGTCTTGTTTTGTTTCTCTTCTTTTTTCCTGACACTCTCTTGTACTTCCTCTACTGATTTCTGAATTCCCATGAGTATATTAATCACTGTTACCCTAAATTCACCTTCAGGTAATTTATATATATTTGCTGTATTCAGATTTTTCCCTGGGATTTTTATTGGATCCATCATTTCATATATATTTCTCTCTGCCATTGCTCTGTTTGGCATTCTGCTTATATGTCTGAGAGTTCAGTCTCCTGAAGTAACGACACTGTGTATGTGTGAACTTACATTTGCCCAGGATTGGCAATACAGCTGGTTTCACCTCTACCCACATGGTGGCACTAGCAGATAGCGTTGAAGTTTGGTCCAGTATGGCACTGCTTCTCTCTTGTAATCCTGTGGGTTGGCTATCTGATGGGCAAGATATCTGGTGACTGGGATATCTGGTGGGCAGGATATTTGGTGGGTGCTTATCTCCTTGGTAGACCATGAGGTTCTGGCATGAAATAGTTATGGGAGGGGTCAGGGCTGGGAATTTCTTTGGCTGATTTCTGGTTATGGTGGCACCCAGTGCAATTTCACAATGCACGCTTTGCCAGTTCCTGGTGCACTGGATCTCCTTTTACCCTGTGCCAAGTCAGTCTTCCCAGCACCATGTCCCAGCCCTTCTGGGCATACACCTCACCGCCTCTGCAATCATTCCTTAGATTCCCAGCCTCCTCCTCTGGATCCACCCCACTGAACCTCAGACTCCTGTGCTCAGTCCCAAATCTGCAGCTTAGCTCAGTGCCACTGGGTCCCCCCATATCCTGTTAGTCATCATCTGTTCCATCTCTAGCTGAAATGCCAGTCATTGCTTGGTATTCATCTCAGGAATATAGGTGATTATTTTCAGTATCTGTGGGGAGTGACCCAAAACTGTTTCCCACTGGGTCACCATCCAGAAGTCCCCAGAAGGCCACTAGCAGGGGTGGAATGTACATGAACATGGCCCCTGATTACTTTTTAAAGAACTCACAGATATTAAATTACACACAACACAGTGAAATTTAGTGGCCAACCATTCCTACTGGACAATAAAAAAATCTCAAAGCTCCCTGGAGAGCAGTTTGGGTGCACTGGGGGCCTGAGTTAAATCACTTCCCACCTAAAGGTCTCAGGTCTCTGTACACATATAAAAGAGGTGTCATCATATCTTTGCTTCTTTTATAAAGTCTCTAAGCTGACAGTTATTCCTTGGTTATGAGGGCAGTGGGAGCAAGAACACCCCACACCTTCCCAATGGAGACCCCCCAGAAGTACCACAACCCATGTCCCTGAGGTAATCTGGTACCTGGCAGGTGTCACCTTAGCTTAGTGGCCAGAGGGCCTGATGTGCTTGGGAACTCTAGTGGTGTGCAAGATGATTTTACCTACAGGGCTATTTCTCAGGGATCCCTAATTCTCACAGTACATTTCCCAATCTGGGAGTCAAGCGTCCGGATGACACCTGGTCCCCAAAGCCAGCTCACTCTCAGGTGTTCAGGGGAAGCTGTGCTTTTCCACACATAGCTCTTCAGGTGGAGTCTCCCAGGTAACACCACTGGAGTATTCTTAGGTTACAGGTCAATACAGCGTACAAAATATCAATGGAAATAATGTCCTCTAAGTCACTGAAAGAGCAAAATTATTGAATAGCCTACTGTCCAAACAAAGAGGCACAACCTGTGGGAGTAGACGTTTGATCCGCTGCCTCCAGTCAGGAGTAGTCCACGTGCATCTGAAGGACCTGTGTTCAGTCCTCACACTAGGGAACAACTTATATGAACAACTAAATAATAAAACACAGCGCTTTCTTCAGCTCTCTCTTCTAGGCTTCCTGCCTCTGCTTGCCTTTCTTTGTGTCTGCACTTTTCCCTGATACCAAAAAAGAAAGTGAGTGTGCAAGTTTCCTGATGGTTTTCAGGAAACACATCTATAGATCTGGTTTTCACACCAAAGTAGATCAGAAGGAGCAATAAGCAGACACTTGGTGGAAGTGCTTGTAGGCGCTTCTGTGACTTTCTAATTTTGTCAAAAACATGCCTCCAGCAACACTGTCAAGCTGCCTCAGGTTGCATCCCACCCTCTACACTCTTCACAGGCCCTGGCGTGATGGATGCATTCTGAGAATGGGTATCATGACAAGGATAGACCCAGGCCAGCCCACAAAGTGGCCCTTGGAAAACCAGTCAAGCAGAATTGCACCTAGTGAGAGCAGATGTTCCTGAGCAGAACTTGAATGCCAAAGCAAGTCCCAACAGGAGTGTAAATGGGTCTGGAGACACACATGATGACTTCTCCAGGCAAGCACAAGCTGATGGCAAATGGCAGGCCAATAGATGCCTCAGCCAGAACTCAAGATCAGCACAGCATCAGAACGCAGAGAGTGGGGAGTCCCTGGTTTCTCTCATCCTGGAGGAACACTAGATCTCTGCGGTGTTTTATTATCTATCCAAACTGAGCAGAGAGTCTGCCTCAACCCCAATCCTTAGAAATCTCTTAGGACGCTCTTTACCATTGGTGATAAGTCACTGCTACTAAGACAAAGTACTAGGGTGTCATCCCCTACATGCACATTTTTGGTTTTTCTCTTGTGAAAACTGAGGCAGTGCTTCCTACACAGAAGAGGAGACATGAGCATGGGAGCTTCCTGTGAGGAGGATGAAGGAGGCCATGTCATCTCTGGTTCCCTGGTCCCTCCTCATGACCATAGCAGCACAAGGCCTCCCTTCTCCCATGTGTCTGTCCATCTCCCTTTCTTTCAGCTTCAGGGACCTCTATTCAAACACCTGAGGATGGCAGCAAGTTTCAGAGTCCTCTGTCAGGCTCACTATCTCTGTCTTGCAGGCGGATCCCATTGGAAGAAATCCCAGATGACGAGGAGAAGTGCGCGGCCTGGCTGCACCAGCTCTACCAGGAGAAGGTGAGTGCTGGACCACGGAGGGACACAGACACCAGCCCTCCCCTCCCTGGACTCTCACCTCAGGTATCAATGACCCTGCCTCTGACGGTCTGCTGGGTGGAGGGTCAAGAAGAGAGCAAGTGTTTCTGGAAAGAGCTGGTTTGTTCCAGAAACATTAACCCCTGCACCCCTTCTAGTGATCAGGCTCCTGGGACCCTGCCTGACAGGAGAGAGATGACTGCGGTGCCAGCAGGAGGCAGAAAGGAAGACTTGACAGGGCTGGGTGTCATATCTCTGTCACCATTCATCAGTGTCATGTGTCATTTGTCTCTGTGACCTGCTCTGCTTGGCAGGTCTTGTGGGTGGAGCCCTCTGCACTAAGGTGCTTGAACTATAAGTGCTTGATGACGATATCCACTGAGATCTGGTGTCCAGAGGAAGGTAGAAGGATCTGAAGTGGGCTGGGTGAAGTACTGGAGGCAGCAGCTCGGGACTCCTGACCTCCCATCAGTAGTCAGAGGTTCTGGTCCCCAAATGGCCCCTGTGTGGACTAATTTCAGTGACTAGAGTGGACGATATGGGCATTGATCAGGACAGCCAGCCCCGGAAGGAGACAGTGTATGTTCGACATTTCTATGCAAGGTTGTTAAATCTATGCCATCAGGTATATGTTTCGGGAATATAGAAGCTTATTTTCTGGAAAACTCAACTCCCTTGAGAACTGGGACATGACCAGGCTAAGACTGGGTCACAAAGTAGGACCTAGGGTGGCCCACAGCTCTTTTCTCTGGCGCACACATCTCAGCCTCTGGAATGTTTGCCAATGATTGATCTATTGCTGATATTAAGAAACAGGGACACTCCCCCGACTGTCTGACTGGCCCTCAGGAGGGTCATTCCCTGGGCTCCATGCCCACACACCTGTCGTCTGCCATCATCCTGGTACCATGGTCTCTGTATCCATTGCCATGCTTAGCCTATCTCTGAGGACTCTGCTGTCCCATTTCCTGGGTCCCTAAGCCCATGTGGGGAATGGGGTCTGCAGAAGCCCTGGCCTGGGGCTTCTTGGTTTTGTATGCAGGACCCCAGGGGTCTGAGGGTAAATATCCTGCAACTGTACCACACAGTCACTCAGACACAGTCACGCTCACAGACACACGTGGACACACATACATACAAACACATGCACATAAACTAACACATATACACAATCACACACACCACTCACATACTAACACACACACACACACACACACACACACACACACTCTCTCTCTCTCTCTCTCTCTCTATGTGGGCTGGTCGTGCTCTGAGTATCAGATGGGAATCTGCCCCCACAGTCAGAGCAGCATCCTGTTGATCTCTTTGACCATCTCCTGGTCACTTATAATGATGACTATACTGAGTAAGCAAGGTGGCCCAGAGGACAATGCTTTGTGATGACCTGGCCATTCTCCTGGCCTGACCTTGCCACCCCACAGCCCTTAACCTCCTGTGACCTTGAGTTTTGGGCGGTGCCATTGGGAACCGAGGTTGTGTTGAGACCGGCCTAGTGTAGCTCAGTGCACACCGCCCTGCGTGGAGCCATCACTGCTGGACTACTGACCAGGAGCTGGGCGGACCCAAGGTTCTGGTGGGGGTGGGGGACAGGGGTGGCCTGGGTCAGGCCGAGTTAAAGATCCTAGACTCAGTGACAGAGTGGCAGCCACCTTTCCAAGTATTGCTGTGGGAAGGGGACAGTCACACCAAGCACCCGGATCCTCAGGGGTAGACCAGGCCCTATAGAGACCCTGTGGACCCTGTGCTGCCGGGTGCTCAAGGGATGCACAGTCTGTGTGGGTCTGATTCTCAGGGTGGCCTCTCTGTCCCCAGGACGCTTTCCAGGAGGAGTACTACCGGACAGGCGCCTTCCCGGAGACAAAGATGTTGCTGCCCCGACGCCACCGCGTGTTAGTCAACTGGCTGGTCTGGGTGTCCCTGACTCTCTGCCCCTTCTTCCACTTCCTCGACAGTATGTTCAGAAGTGGGTCAAACCTGAGCATGGCTATCTTTGTCCTCATCTTGTTTGCAGGTAAGTCCAGGCTGAAGCCCACCCAGCTGTGCTGGGGAGGGGATATAGACACAGGGAGGGTCGATGGGTGAGAAGAACCTGAGACTGGAGTCAGGACTTGTTCAAAGACGCCTGAGGTCACCCAAGGTCTCCATCTGCTTGCCCAACCCCTTTCTGTCTCCCTGGATGGCGATGCAGGTGCCACCTATAGTCATGTGCCTGCATTGAGACAGTTCTGCTCATGGTCACTTCCTCCTGATCATCCGTGGCTCCCACAGGGATGACCATGGCCTCATCCATTCAGAGCAGGTAGGGACATTTGGGGCTGTCAAGGACTACAATGCTTGGTCCTCCTGGTGCTCTCTGCCCAGTGGTGCCAAAGTGCTGCTCCTCCTTCACACCCACTTCCCAGGCACTGCCCTGGTCTGAGGGTCACTGATGGCACTGAGTAGGCTTTTGCCCATTGATGGGAACATGGTTCTTCCTGAAGTCAGAGGGAAACCTTGGGGGTCTCTGCAAGTCCTCTGAAGGGTCTCCATCTCTTAGATTCTGGGATAAGGGGTATTCTTCTGGGGACTCTGAAGCTCAGGCAAGTGTGGCTGCTCCCCTGACTGGGAAATGGCAGAGATGAAGGGTGCAATGACCTGAGTGCTTGTTCCTAGTAGACACATCTCGCTTATTCCTGCCAAACACACTATGCTGTAAACATGCTGTGGAACTCAGTGTGAAAGAATGTGAAAGGGAAAGGATCTTAGGACCACATCCCACTTTGAGCCTCCTCCCCAAAGAAAATCATTTCTATCATTTTTTTAGAGGGAAGAAAAAGAGAGAAACAGCAAGAAGAAGCATTTTTAACTTTATTTTTATTTAATATTTATTGGAATAATTTTGTTTTACGGAATCATATATACTACAAACCTTTATATGCAGGATTCCCATTCCTCAAGAGTTTGTCCACACAGGCTGTCCACCACCAAGTTACCAAGAGTCCTTCACCATTTGAATTTCCCTGCAACCACATGACTCACCCCCTACTCCATTCCCTACTGATAACTGCAGTTCTATTGCCATGTTCATAGGGCTGTTTCTGTTTATTCTGTTCCTTCACATTTCACCTATGAGTGAGGTCATCCAGGATCCATCTTTCTTTTGACTTATTTCACTTAGCATCATCCCCTGAAGTTCTGTCTTTGGTCATTCAAATGACACAGTATCATCTTTCTAAGGGCAATGTAGTATTCCATTGTATATGTGTACCAACATTCTTTATCTTTTCATCTGACATTGAGCACTTTGGTAATTACCAGCTCTTAGCTATTGTGAATAGTGCTGCAATAAACATGGGATGCAAATATCTTTGTGAATTAGCATTTTTGTATCTTTTGGGTAAATATCCAGAAGTGGGATGATGGGATTATATGGGGCTTCCATATTCAATATTTTGTGGAATCACCATGTGTTTTTTAAAAGGAAGTCACCAATTTGCATGCCCACAAACAGTGTATAAAAGTGTACCATTTTCCCCTCATCCCCATCAACATTTGTTGTTTTCAGATTTTTGAATAATACCCAATCACTGGCGTAAGGTTATATCTCATTGTTCTTTTGATTTATATTTCCCTAATGACAAGTAAAGAGGAATATCTTTTCATGTTGGCATCTGTATGTCTTTGGAGAAATGTCCGTTCAATTGTTTTCTCTATTTTTTATTGGATTGTCTGTTTTTCTGTTTTGTTTTATGAACTCTTTATATGTTTTGGATGTTAAGACCTAGTCCTATACATGGAATGCAAATATATTCCCCCAGTAGGTAGGCTGTCTTTTCTGTGGTAATAGTTTCTTTCACTGTGCAGAAGCTTTTTAGTTTCATGTAGTCCAACTTATTAATTTTTGTTGTTCTTTTCTCTCGATGCTGGAGTTGAGGTCCTAAAGAATTCTCTAAGACTGATGGCATGCAATGTCAATCCTACATTGTCTTCCAAGAATTTTATGCTTTCTGCACTTTTGCTAAAGTCTCTAATCCATTTAGAATCAATTTTTGTATACAGTATTAGATAGAAATCTATCTTCATTTTTCATATGTGACCTTCTAGTTTTCCTAACACCACTTATTGAAGAAACTTTCTTTTCTCTATCTTATGCTCTTTGTTCCTTTGTAATAAATTAACTGAATATATATGAGTGAGTCAATTCTGAATCTGTTGATTCAGTTCTAATTAATGCACTGATCTCTATCTCTTATATAATTCAAGTACTATAC
This sequence comes from Solenodon paradoxus, assembly GCA_004363575.1. Taxonomy (NCBI): domain Eukaryota; kingdom Metazoa; phylum Chordata; class Mammalia; order Eulipotyphla; family Solenodontidae; genus Solenodon; species Solenodon paradoxus. The sequence continues at coordinate 68,939 of RJWH01005106.1, read as the reverse complement.
AGTTTTGTTCACTATTGCTTTGTAGTATAGCTCAATATCTTGGAGTTATCTTTCATTCCTTTTTCTTATGAATCCTTTGGTTGTTCAGGGTCTTTTGTCATTCCTATCAAATTTAATTGTGCTTTCTTCCATTTTCTTGAAAAATGCCTGTGAGTTTGTTAAAGGGATTACATTTAACCTGTATAAAACTTTAGGTTAGATATTAATTTTAACAATGTTAATTCTAGCCAGCCATGAGGAGGGGATATCTTTCCATCTCCTTGTATTTCTTCTATTTCTTTTAAGAAATATTTAGAGTTTTCAGTATAAAGCTGTTTCACCTCCTTTGTTTGGTACATTCAAAAGTATTTGATTCTTTCTGATTCTATCGTAATTGGGATAGTTTTCTTAGTTTCATTTTTTAATTCTATTTTTGTATCAAATTGCAAAGGATTTTTGAGCATTGATTTTGTAGCCTGCCAATTTACTATATTCACTGATTAATTCTGGTAGTTTTTTTTTTTAGGAATTTTTAGGATTTTCTACATATTTTATTTCATCTGCAAATAATGATAGTTTACTTTCTCCTTTCCAATTTGGATTCATTTTATTTTCCATTCTTGCCTAATTGTTCTGGCTAAGTCCTCCAGTTATGTTAAATAGCAGAGGTCAGAGTGGAGTACCTTGCCTTGTTCCTGACCTTTGAGGAAATACTTTCAATTTCTCACCATTGACTTTGATGTTGACTGTAGTGTTTTTTTCAAATATGGCCTTTATCAGAATGATGTATGTACCTTCTATTCCCATTTTATGGATGGTTTTTGCTTAAGTGGATGTTGTATCCTGTCAAAAGCTTTCTCTGTGTCTATTATATGATCATGTGTTGCTCCTGTTGTGATATGGTGTATTACATTAAGAGATTTACATATGCTGAACCATACTAGCGAGCATCCCTGGGATAAGTCCTATGTGGTCATGATAGGTGCTATTTTTAATGCAGTGTTGGATTTGGTAAATGTACTAGAATACATTTTGTTGAGAATTTTTGTGTCTATGTTCATTAGAGATATTGGTTTGTAATTTTCTTTCTTGGTGATGTCTCTATCAGCTTTTGGATCAGTTGATGTTAATCTCAAAGAACATATTTGGAAGTATTTCCTGTTCAATATTTTGGAAGTGTTTGAGAAAAACAGGTGTTAATTTTTCTATGACGTTTTTGTAAAATTCATTTTAAAAACCTTGCTTTTTTTAATGGAGAGTTCTGATAACCTTTTTGATTTCTTTGCTTGTGATTGCTCTGATCAGGTTTCCCATTTATTCCAGGATGGGTATTAGTAAATTGTATTTTTCTAAAAATCTGTCAGTTTCCTCAAGTTTGTCCATTTTGTTGGCATAGAGCCATTCATAGTAGTCCCTTCTGTTGCTTTGAATTTCTGTGTTATCTGCTGTAACTTCTCCCCTTTCATTTCTGATTCTAACTATAAGAGTTTTCTCTCTTTTTGCTTGGTAAGTCTAGTCATTGGTTTGTCATTTTTATTTTTTCAAAGAACCAAACTTTTTATTCCATTGATCTTCTGGATTGTCTTTTTGTTTTCTATTTCATTAATTTCTGCTCAAATTGTCATTATTTCCTTTCTTCTCCTGATTTTGGCTTTAATTGTTCTTCTTTCTCTAATTTTTTAAATGTACAGTTAAATTGTTTATTTGTGATTTTTCTTGTTTCTGCTGGCCCACAATTGGTAATCAGGCTGAAGTTCTACCTCTCCCCACAGGGCGATGCTAGCAGGTAGCATTAAGGTTTAGTCCTTTCAGGTAGACTACCTTCTTCCCTGAATCCAAGGGGTGGATATTTGGTGAGTAGGATATCCTGTGGGTGTGATATATGGTGGGTGCATCCTGAGACTGAGCAAAATAGTGGTGGGAGATCATGCGGGGTGAGGAATTTTTCTAAATGCTTTCTCATCATGGTGGCAGCCAGTGCGATTTCACCCCATGGCCTCCAACTCAGCTCCCGTGGTGCTAGATCTCCTTCCACCTTGTGCCAAGGCATTCTTCCCCTGCCTCCACATCTTGGTCCCATTGGGTAGGCTCTTCACTGCTTCTGCTGCAGCTCTCAAGCCATTTTCAACGTACTGCAGTTCCACTCCTCTCTACTGGGGCTCCTATCTTGAATCCCGAAACAGTGGTTTCACTCTGAACTGGGATGTTTTTGCCTAATCTTTGCCATTGTAAAGCCTATCTTTCCTTGGTTTCTCTGCAGCTGCTTCACCTATCTTTCCTTGTTATTTGTTTCTGGAGAATAGGTGAATTCCTAGTTGCTCTATGGGGAGGATCTTAATCTTGCCCCTCTCAGTTCACCTTCTTACGACCATCTTTGCATTATGTTTTTAATCCATTCAGTCACTCTGTCTTTTGATTGATGCATTCAATTCTTTAAATTTTAGGGTGATTTTTAATATGTCACTACTGCCATTTTGTTGTTTCCTGGAGTGTTATTGCAGATAGTACCCTTTGTTTCCCTTTCTCTTCTTATTTGAATTGATTGCAGTTATGTTGTGATTCATTCCCTTTTTGTTTTATTATTTGTTTTTTCACTGAAGTTATGTTTTGAGGACACCTGGAAGTTTACATTAACATTTCTATATTTATTTTCTGTTTTTATTTGAAAATAAGTTAATCTTGAGGTCATTCTAATATCCTCATTTACTCTCCTCTGCCCACTTTTTATATTTTACTGTCTTGCCACTCTTACATGTTTTCCTTTGCACTTTATAGAACTTCCTTTATTATTTTTTGTAAAACTGGTTTTGTGGTGATGAATTTCTTTAACCTTTGTTTATCATTCTTTCCATTCTAAATGATAATCTAGTAGGGTAGATTATCCTTGGTAGGAAATGCTTTTCTTTCAGCATTTTGAATATATCATGTCATGTCCTTCTAACCTTTAAAGTTTTAGCTGAGAAATTTGCTGGCTATCTGATGGGGTCTTTGTATGTAACTTGTTTTTCTCTAGCTGCTTTTAAGAATATCTTTTATATTGTATTTTTTGCATTTTAATGATGATGTGTATAGATCCTCTTGGGATTCTTTTGCTTGGAACTCAGCTTCCTGACTCTGGAGGCTTGCTTCAATGTTCAGGTTTCAGAAATTCTCAGCTATTATCTTCAATTACGGTTTCTGCCCTCTTTTATCTCTCTTCTGTCTGCTGAGATTCAAATATTGTTTCTTTTGATATTATCTTATAGATCTTGAATTCTTCATTTCTATTATTTTTTTCTTTACTGCCCTGCTAGAGTTTATCCCATTTTCCTATCTTCTGGTTCACTGCTTCTATTGGAGGTTTCTTCCAGTCTACTGCTGAGTTCCACTATTGAGTTATTTTCTTTAGCTACTGTGTTCTTTAATTCCTTGACTTCTGTTCCAAACTGCCTCATATCTTCTCTCGCTTTGTTGTGCTTCTCTTTTTGTTTCTCAGTGGTTTCCTTATTTTAGTAAGTGATCACCAACCCTGCCCTACAGTCTTTATCAGGCCTGTCCTGGCCTCCATATAACTGGCCCCAAGCAAAATCTTCCCATTGAGAATAGACATGTGCCTCACACGGGCTGACTGCCTGTACCCTTGCAGTCTCCCAGTCAGACCATGAAGCTCATGCTTTTATCTCAGCATCAAATCTTGACAATTCCGCCATCACACATCTGTCCCTCTCACACTTGCAGTAGACACAGGGAGTGACCAGGACCTGCTGGGTGCCGTGCCCCATGCCCGATGGAGCTCTCCATGTCTGTCCTTTCTCATGATGCAGCAAGACCTGCATGACTTCTTATTCACCTGCTGGTTTGATGGGGCTGTGGTTCCTGCACTTTGGGCCAAACCCTGCTGTGGGAGAGACGTTCACTTGGTAGCAGGGACTGTGCTTGCTGCCCTGACAGCTGTCCCGAGACAATGTCACTAAGTAGCACTTGCACCCTGGGCTCTCCGGGATCCCACCAGCTTCTCTGCTGAGGGTTCCCTGAGTTATGGCTCTGGTCTAACCAAACAGTCCCGTTTGCCTGGAGACCTGGGACCCAGATAAAGCTTACAAAGCCCTGTCCCCATCCAGTAACCAAGCACTCCTAACTCCCTGTTCTCATAGGATCCATGGTTATTCGATGGATGATCAGTGCGACAGAGATAAAAAAGGCATCTGCCTATGGCACAACATAAACAGAAGGGCTGACTCAGGACACCCAACCACAAAGGGGACCTCAGCGACCAGATGGATGCTATAACCCTTATTGGGACCCAGTAACCAAGGCTGGAGGAGCCCTGCTGGGAAGACAAGGAGTTTGGTGTCAAATATGGATGGGGAGGAAAATGTTCTTAAATCTTTTCCCCCATATGCTTTAGTGGGTTTCAGTTCTTTGTGTGTGTGCATGTCTATGAGGGGTGAGTGTGTTTGGCTGTAATTAAAAAAAATACATCTAAAATGTGAGATTGTGTGAGTCCTTGCTTGAACACACAGTGGATATCTGATGCTGCAGGGACAAGGATAGGGAGAATGGTCCCCTTTTGCTCTGGAGCCAGTTTTTTTGAACCCTCAGTGCCAAGAAAGACAGCACATCACTTTGAGTAAGATAGCTCAGTGAAGTCTCCTAGAGGTAATGAATTTGTGGTTCCTCTGTGGAGTATGTTTCTAGTATGCTCCATCCCTCCATGAAGGGTGTTGTGTCTGGGACCCAACCGTGCTCTTGACGGGGAGGGTCAGTTGAGCTGGGTCAGCTGTGGAGATAACCACTCCTGCTGGATGAATCAGAATCAGGCAACTGTGGGAGTGAAAGAAGAGAGCATGTGCCAGAAATTGGTGGGGATCATCTCTAGAACACTGTGACAGACACTTTGTAAGAACAAGGGAGGTTAGCCTGACTCCCTGGTCTTCTTTGAAGATAGCTGCAACTTTCTGAAGAATCTGGTTTTATTTCTGAGAGTAGGAATAAAAATTGGTCATTCTGCAGCAGATTGTGATGATTATCAGTCTCCATGTATCTCAGGAGCCAGTAGAAAATTTCTTCCTAGACAAACAGGGCTCATGTCATAAAATAGCATAACCCAGCCAAACTTCTCCTCTGAGCCACATCAGCCTGCAGGAGACACCCTCTGAGAACTCCTAGGGAAGTCAGAATCTATCCTGAGAACCCAAGGTTGGTTTAATATCTACAAATCAATCTATATCAATAGCAGACAAAAATCATAGGATCTATCTATAGATACAGGAATGCAGATATATTATTAGATAGATTAGAACTCGTGGTCATGATAATCAGGAATAAATGGAAATATTTTCAACCAGGTAAAGATAATTTTCAAAAACCTCACAACACCCTGCTTGATGCTAAAAAATTACTGATGTCACCTAAGGTCAGAGTAGTGACATGTCTGTCCACTCTCACCACTGCCACTAGTGATGCACTGAATGTGATGTGAGACAGAGATGTGACCCTGATCTTTATGTGCTTCAGACTGACTGAGGAACAGGGAGGGGTGGGGCCTCAGGCTTATTGAGTCCCCCAGCCTGGCCTTGGTCTCATTCAAGTGCCATGGAATGGAAGCCTGATCCCTGGAGGAGTAACCATGTCCCCAGGTCTGGCCTGTTTTCTTTTCTCAATTTCTTGATCTTTCCTCACCCTATGGGTTGGGTTCTTAAGTTCAAGTCCCTGAAAGGAATTTCAGGAATACTCAAGATTTTAAGAATAATTTTTCTTGGAACAAAGGGGAAAAAAAGAAAAGCGACTTTCAAGAGTTAGATTTTGCTTCTTATTTGAAAGAAAGAAAGGGAAGGGAAGGCAGTTGTGAGAAGACACACAACCATACATACACCAGGTTTGGGTGGGGGGGAATGGCTAATTTTTTCTTTTGTTACCCCTGTCTCTAATGTTAATTAACTTGTCTTTTCCAGTCTGTACTTAAAGTCATCATTTTCATGTCAATTCTGTTTGTCATTTTCATTCCCCTCTTCTATCCCTTTCATCATCGCTTCTTCCTCAGGTTCTATTAATTTGCTAGAGAGGCTCAGAACTCAGCAAACTGGTTTACTCCCTCAGAAAAGGCCCTGAACAAAGAATCTCCTTTATATATGAAATATGCAACCCAGCACAGGTGGCACATGACAGCTCCATGGATTCAACCCTAAATGGTCTCCAAATGTCCACATTCTAGGCTACTAATGCCTCATTACACAGGCATAATTGAGTAAATTAATGGCCATTGGCAATTGAACTCATTCTCCAGTACATGTCCAATCCTTGTTCTGGAGATGAAACTGGAATTTCCATTCCTCTAATCATATGGGCAGATTCTCCAGGCAACCAGTCCTTCCCTAGATGCTTCCAAAGTTCACCTCATTCACATAACAAAATGCACCTTTATTGATTGCTCTCAATACTTAGGAAATTCCTAGGATTTTGGGAGCTTTGAGCTGGGAACTGCAGATAAAGGCTTCATATATAGGAGGCATATGATTTGGTTATCTCAATGATTAAATGTATTTTCATTTTATAAATCACATCACACCTGCCTTCATTGGAATGTAGCGGAAACAGATTCTTAGAGAATGAATGAATATTTCAATCATTTTCCAGTCAAATTACCATTTGGAAGTTATTAGTATTATTCAGGAATCTTGAATTCAATAATTTTACACTATTCTGGAAAAATTACAATCACCGATTTCTCAGAGAGATTATGGTAACATTACAATTGAAACTGAAAACCGTGTTATGTACTGAATTGTAACCTACCTTCAAATTCTATATCAAAGTCTTGAACTCCAGGTCCCCAGAATGTGACTGCATTTAGAGACAGGATCTCTGAAGTGGGAGCTGAGTTAAAATGAAATCTCTAATGTGGGCCTTTACATCATGGGCGACCTTATTGGAAGAGATGAGGACAGTGCACAGAGGAACAACACGGTGAGGACACAGAAAGGAGAGAGCTGTCTGCACATTAGGCAGCACCCAAGCAGATAGTGGCTTTTTCTGAGCAGGGAGCTTCCTTTTCACCCCTCTCATGAGGACTATAATTGGAAGTGAACATCATAACAGCAGCTCCCACCATTGTTCAGATACAGCAAAATAACTTCCTACCTCCTTGTTACCTCCTGAAATTCCACGTACAGACCACAGAGCTTGTCTTCCAGCACCTGCCGGACTGCTGCACTCCTGAGGACTGGGGAACTCTCACAAGGGACGGTATTCCACTTAAAACAGCTCTGGCCTCTCTCTCTTCCATGGGCCTTGTTGGGACTCTGGACTACTTGCCGATTGGGCCCGCAACTCTTTGGTCTCTTTAGGATTTTTTGTTTATGCCTCTGACTTTGAGAGAAATTCTTCATTCCTTAAGCCATCTCCAATCTTACATGCTGAATCTTAGATCTCACACAGGACTCACCTCAGAGATTCAATAAATATGATGACTTCAGAGATATACAAATAAAGGTAGTCCAATGCACCAGTACAATACCCAGGTTGGTTCTGTGCATCTCAATACCCTAACACAAGGCCTTTGCATCAGGGAAGCATAACCAATAGAAACGAACACAGAATGTCAAACAGACAGAAGTTGAGAGAAACATGTAAAATGTTGGACCTGAACAAAACAAGGGAAAATCTAAATGCAATAGACCTAAGTAAACTACCTAATGAAGACTTTACAGCAACAGTTTTAATGATACTTTCTTAAATCAGGAAAACAATGGAGGAACTAAAAAAGGCTACAACGAACATCGAGAAAATATGAGACAGTTCAAAATAAAACTTAAGGAGATAAATAACACAATAGAGGGATTCAACAGTAGTCTGAAATAGAATCAGTGAGCTTGAAGAAAGGACAGCAGAATAAGCTCAAGCAGATAAAAGGGAAAAAATATAAAAATTAAAAAGTAAAAAGAAAGCACATTTAAAAGCAGCAAGTCAGAAAAATATAAACTGTGGGGAGGAAGAGAGTAAAAACTTGCTAAGGCTGACTCACTTTCATAAAAGCAGCTTATAAGAATAGAAACTTTTATAAAAAATAAATAAGGGCAAGCCCAAAACATGACTCCAAAGAAGAAAAGAAAGAGGAAATCCACTTGCAGTATTTGCTTTAAATCACCTAAGAATAGAAAGAAAATATCAAAGGTATTGTCTGCAAGCACCCAGAAGACAATTACAAATATGGCAATTGGAGTTAATAATATCAATATTATCTCCATAATCGCCCTAAAAGTTTATGGATGGAACTCACTAATCAAAAATATATACATTCAGATTGGATTAAAAAGCAAAGCCCAACTTTCTGCTGCATTGAGAAGATTCATCTACATTGAAAAAATACACATAGGCTCAAAATAAATTATTGGTAAACAATCCTACAGTCTAATGTAACCAAAGAAAGCAAGGATATTCATACTTACATTAGATAGAAAAAACTTCCAAATAAAGAAGATAACAAAGACAGGAGCAGATAGTATATAGTGCATTAAAGGATCGATTCAGCAAGAACACATAACACTTATTAATAAAATACAGCAAATGAAGGCACATCAAAATACATAAAAGAATTATTAGCAGAACTAAAAAAAGACGGCAGCAAGAATACAATAATACAAGAAGTTCAACACTACACTTACATCAATGTACGGATCAATCAGGCAACAAATTATCATGGAAGTAGCAGCTTTAAATGACAAATTTGAACACATGAATCTAATATATATATATATATATATATTGAACACCATGCAATGAATGCAGAACTCAAATGTCTCTCAAGTGCTCACTGAACATTCTCAGGATAGATCATATGTTAGGAAACAAAATATGTCTCAACAAATTCACAAACTTACAAAAATTGAAATCATACCACTCATCCTCTCTGACCACAATGTCTTAAAACTAGAAATCTAATTTAAAAAATCGGGAAGATTCCAAAGTATATGAGGTTAAACAGCATGCATCTGAATGACTCTCTCATAAAAGAGGAAATCAAAGATTTTATAAATTCCATGACAACATTGAGAATGAAAACACAAGTTAACAGAATATATGGGATATAGCCAAAGCAATACTAGAAGGAGTGTTTATGCAATCACAAGAAGCAGGAAAAACAGAAAATTGACAATCTAACTCTACATACAAGGCAACTAGAAACAGAACAATTGAAATCAGTGAAAGGAAGTAAATAAAAATTTTAGCACAAATAAATGAAATAGAAGTCAAAAAGAAAATGCAGAAATGAATTAAATCAAATATGTTTCTTTTAAAAAGCAAACAAAATTGAAAATTGTCTACTTTGACTCAGTTGGAAAAAGGAGACAATTGTCACAAGGACTATCAGAAATGAAAGGGGAAATTTTAAAACACAAGGGTATATTTTTAGAAACATTCATTTTACCAAGACTGAATCAGGCAGAAAGGAATGCCTAAATGTAATAGCACAAGGAAGGAATTCAAAGATGCAAAAAAAAATCTGCCACAAAATAAAAGCCCAGGACCAGGTGGCTTTATTACTGACTTTTACCAGAATTTCAGAGAATTAGCACCTGTTTTTCTCAAACTCTTTCAAATACTTGAAGAACAGGAAATGCTTCTAAACAATTTCTATGGGGCCAATATTATAATATCAAGTATTAATAATGACACCACCAAGAAAGAACATTATAGAACAATATTTCTAATGAACATGGATAAATAAATCCTCAACAAAATATTAGCAAACTGAGTCCAATGATGCATCAAATGATCATCTATCAGGACCAGGAGTGAATTATCCTGGTAATGCAAGAATGATTCAACATATTCAAATCTATTAATGTAACACGATGCGTCAACAAGAGCAAGGAGAAAAATCATATGGTCATGTCAATATGTGCAGAGAAAGCTTTTGATAATATTCAGAATCCTATTATGATAAAATCTCTATATAAAATTTGATAAAGGAACATATATAAACAAAATTAAAGTCATATATGATAACCATACACACAACATCATACCCAATGGTGAAAAATTGAAAGCATTTCCTCTAAGATTAGGAAGAAGATAAGGTTTTTCACACTCACCACTGCTATTTAACATCTTACTGGAGATTTTAGCCAGAGCAATTAAGCAACAAGAAAAAGTCAAAGGATCCCAAATTGGAAAGGAGAAAGTAAAACCATCATTATTTGAAGATGATGTAATATTATATGGTAGAAACTCCTAAGTACTTCATAACATAAGTAATGGTCTCAATCAATGTGGAGGTAAAGCGGCAGGCTAGAAAATCAACACAAAATCATGTTGCATTTTTATATGTCAACAATATTGTAAAAGAGACTAAAATAATCTATTCCATTTATACAATAGAAGCACACATAATTAATTATCTGGGAATATACATAACAAAGGAGATGAAAGACCTGTACAATGAAAGCTGTAAGACTTTATTCAAGGAAATAGTAGAGGCAGATACAAAGAGATGAAAAGATAGCCTGTTTTCATTGTTGGGAAAATTAATATTGTTAAAATGGTCATCTTATCTATGCAATATACAGGTTTAATGCAATATCCATCAAAACCCCAGTGGTGTTTTGCCCCGCTGGGGTAATATTTGGTCAGTTGCCACAGTTCAGGTCAGTCTGTGTGCATCACAGGGACCCTAGTTTCTGTCCTGCGGTTGAAGGGGAACAGCCCAGATAAGCAGTTAAAGTGATTTACATCCTTCTTCCTTTCTTACTTCCTGCCTACTTGCATCTGTTCACCATCATTCCTGCCTGCACATTTCCTTTTTAAAAAAACCTAGCATTTTTCAAGAAAATAGAACACCACGTTTTAAAATTTGTATGGCGCAACAAAAGACCACCCCTGTACAAAGCCATTATGAAACAAATGAGTGAAAATAGAGATATCAGACCCAGATATGGAACTGTAGGCTACAAAGTGACAGCCATCAAAACTACATGGTAGTATAATAAAAACCAAGACACAGGTCAGTGGAATAGAACTGAATCCCCAGACCAACCCTCATATGGTCAGTTAAATTATGACAAAGGAGCTAAGAGCCTATGCTGGAGAAAGAAACATCTTCTTGATAAATGTTGGTTAACTGGACAGCCAGATGCAAAAGAATTCAGCTAGAACACTCCCAAATATCATATACAAAAATTAATTGAATATGCATTAGAGACTTCGATGTAAGGTCAGAAACCCTAAGAGACATAAAAGCTAGCAAAGGCACATCATTACATGTCACCAGCATTAGATTGATCTTTGGAGACTTAACAACAGTAGCAAGGGAAACAAAAAATAAAGAAACATTTGTGTCTGCACAAAACTACAATGATTTTGCACTGGGAAGGAAACCACCAAAACAAAAGACAACCTACAAATTGGGAAAAGATATTCGCATTTCATGTATCTGGAAAGGGCTTGATAACCAAAATATACAAAGAACTCATAAAATACAAAAAAAAAAAAAAATAAGCAATAAAAATGGGCAAAAGAACTGGATAGGCAGACATTTCTCCCAGGAAGACACAGATGACCAACAAGAATAATAAAAGATGTCCCTCCTCATTTGTACTAATGGGATGTAAATGAAAATGACAATGATATATCGTCTTACACCTCTGAGATTGCTGTTATTAAAGTGTGGAAACAGCAAATGTTGGTGAGAACGTGGAGAAAAGGGAAACACATACACTTGGTAGTGGTGCAAATTGGTACAACCCTTATGGATAGCAGTAGGTTTATCCTCAAAAAATTAAGAATGAAAACCTTATAGGATTTTGTCATCCCATATCTGGGTATTTACCCCCCAAACAAGTCCCCAGAGCTCTGTGCTCCACTCTGAAGGGAAAGCAGGGTTTCTTGGTTGCATTTGGAATAACCTAATGCAACACAACAGAACTAGAGAAAACATCCCAAGGCCTCCTTTTCCAGTGCAGAGTCAGGGAAAACATATTTGGATGGAGTCTAATCAAAACTACCAAGAAGAGAATGGACCAAGGGTATCCAATTCCTTTGTCAAAGTGGATTATGTCTCAGTCACATCAGGTTGCAGGCCACAGGTGACTAACTGCACACAGTGATGAATGCCACTCAACTAGAAGTCACACAATGTCAGGAATGGATGTTCAAGGGTGTCAGTTCCACAGCTCTCTCCCTTGTGACACTTTGGTTTCTCAAAGCTGTGTTCATGTCAGTGGTCACCTGTTTCTTTTTTGGTAAATGTTCTTGCTCAGCCAGGTGCTCCAGCTCTCCCTCTGGTTACAGGTGACGTACCATTGCCCTAGGTCACTGGGTTCCTTTGGAAGGTGGCTGGCTGACACTCATGTGTTCTGAAGCTTCAACGTGGAAAAATATTCACGTCCTGTAGACTGGGCTGCCACAGGTGCGTGGTGTGGGTAGAATGGGGCAGTTCAGAGGAGATTTCAATACTACCTGGTTACTTCTGCTGCCCCACATCTCTGAGCCTTGAAAGTGGAGCAGTTAATATGGTGCATTTGGCTCAATTCCCTTTTCACTGGATAGATCATAAGTTTCCCTACATCCGTCAAAAAGATCATCAGCAATCATTACACTGTTCATCTCATACATATCACATTATTTGCATAACTAACTTGCTACTTCAGACATTTAGGTGGTTCCAGTCTTCAGTATTGTAAATGACTCTGAGGAATATATATGTGCCTAAATCGTTGTGGCTTTCTGTGCCCATTTCCTTGGTTTGATTTACTGTGATACGTTATTAGATGAAGAATAGGAACTCAAGATAAAGACTCAGGATACATTTTGTCAATTTCATTCAGAAAATGTCTAACAAAAGACTGTTTCCATCAAGAGAGAAGACAGCTCATTGCAGAAGATTCTCCTCACATATACTGTTTTCAGTGCTTCACAAATAGGCCAAGAAATGGTATGTTTTTCAAACTCTTAAGTGTATTTACGATAATGTTTTACCTACATTTTCTTCTATGTATGGAAGGTTTCTGATCTTACATCTAAGTCTTTAATCCATTTTTGAGTCAATTTTTGAGTGTGTGGCTAGGTAGTAGCCTAGTGTCAACCTTTTCATGTGACTTTCCAGTTCTGCCACCACCATTTATTGAAGAGACTGTCCCTGCCCAATTTTAAGTTTTTGGCTCCTTTGTCAAAATTTGGATATCCACACATATGTGGGTTTATTTCTTGGCTTGTAATTCTGTTTTATTGATCTGTCTTTCTATTTTTTATATCAATACCACACTTTTTAAATTATTGTCATATTTAGCAGAGTTTGAAGTCAGGGAGAATGACTCCTCCATCGTTTTTTTCTCTGAGGATTTTTTTTTTTTTTTTTGCTATCCTCAGTTCTTTGTTGTTCAAAATAAATTATGTGATTTTTTTGTTCTATATGTGGAGAATGTCTTTGGAATTTTGGTGGGGATTTCATTGACTCTTTACATTTCCTTGGGCAATATAGCTATTTTGATTATTTTCCTTCTTCCGATCAATGTGCATGGAATATCTTTGCATTTCTTTTTGTTTTCTTCTATTTCCTTTAGCAGTATCCTGTAGTTCTAATGGTATAGGTACTCCACTTCTTTGGTTAATTTTATTCCAAGGTATTTCATTTTGATGCAATTGTAAATGGTACTGCTTTCTTCAGTTTATTAATTTTGCTGCTTTACTGTTTGTTTATTATTTCTAGTGCTTTTAATTGAGTCTTTGGGTTCTCTCTTTATATTATAATGTCATCTGCAAACAGTGATAGTTTCACTTCTTCCTTTCCTATTTGGATACATTTTATATATTCTTCTTGTCTAATTGCATTGGCCAAGATCTCCAAAACTTTATTAAATATTAATGGTGAGATAGACATCCTTGGCTTGTTCCTGATCTTAGAGGAAAAGTTTTCAGTTTTTCTCCATTGAGCACAATGTTGGCTGTGGGCTTGTCATATACATCCTTGATTATGTTCAAGCACATTGTATCTATACATATTTTTGGAGGGTGAGAACATCTTCATAACTACAGTCACATTTCCAATTAGAAAAATTACATTGATAAAATTCACCACATTTGAATGATTCTCTGCTTTGTTTTTCTAGTGTGTGTGTGAATGCTTGTACGTGTGTCTCTGTGTATGTGTCCTGATAGACTTTTTTCAGATATGACTAAATTGATTAGTATGAATTTCAAAATGTGAAATGAGAATGGATTGATCACTGAATCAGGATGTCTAGAGATGAAGAAATTCATGTTGATTAACTTTAAATTGATATTCTCAAACAGTGGAAAATTCAGTGTATCACTAACAGTTATTTGGATGTAGATACATTAAAAAATATGTGCCTTATGAAATTAAGAATTCTTATAATCTTAGCTACTTTAGATTTTGTCAAGAGTTCAAAATCATTGATATCTTTCTGAAACCCTTTAAAAATGATCAAATTTAAACTAGAAAAATAAAAAGTATATACAATTATCCAGAAAGATTAATGCTTAAGCATTTGGTTATTTTAAACTTCAATATACTAACTTTTGAGAAAAAATAATATGAAGTTCCATATTCATTATTTCTTTCAGACACTTGGAGCTTATAAATATGTAGTGAGAGTGTTGGCTCTGTTGAGTCTGCCAGTAGAAAGTTTTACATATATATGTCTTGAGAATGTTCATAAAATCATAAGGCAAGTTGTAATTACAAAGAAATCTTTAATCCACATACATGTTTCTGGTCTATTGTACTCAGTGACCCATTCAATCCAACAGTCCATACTGAAGATTCCTTGCCATATAGTTCATCATAACATTGGTCTCTAGTATTTCCTGTCTCCAGTGGTAGAAAAAATGCAACAGTTTGTCAGGCAGATAAGAAGCCTCAGGAGATGCCCTCAACATGATTCATAACTGAGGAGAGAAATTTGCGTTATCAGGAAAAGGAGATATTCTGTGATTAGCCTTATACTTTTAAAAGTTCTTACACTCTGGCAACAGGTGTGTATTTAAACAAAATTTAAATTTCACCAAGTAATACTGAATGGCTTTTCTTTGAAAGCTGTGTGTGCATGATTTTCATGCACCTGTGAACATTCTAGAATCTGTTTCTCTAAAGCTGGATTCCATGGATATTTTTTACTCACATCCCCTACCTGAATTTCAAACAGGTGGGTATGGATGGGATCTCTCATTTGAAATTAAGAGGTGAGAGATAGGATTCTGGTAGGAATACTTAATATACCTCAGTTTTGCATTGTATAGGGAATAAAGAATTTCAAGCTAATGGTAGGACCATGTACTATTCTTTTAAAGTTGCTTTAACTAGCTCATCACTGGTGGGAATTAGATGAGATAGAAATTTGAAAACCAAATGGGTTCTTACTCAATATACATTACCTTACTTAGAACAAGTTCTAAATGAAACTCAAGAATTTGTCATCTAAGGTCACTGGCATTTCAACACACAGGGTGAATTTTCAGGCAGATCATCTAAATTCATTGAAAGGCCCAAAAGCACATCCATTCAGGTACCTGGCATTTAGGTACATCCACATACTTCCCACAGTGTTATGGACCTATCCCCAGTGGAAGCTTCCACAGACTATGAGCTGAGCAAAAGCAGAGCTACCTAAAAACCTTCTGAGGAAAGAAAGGAAGGTTCCCCTGGAGGAGCATTCAATTTCTACAAGAAAAACCTGGGAAGGTCATTTACTTGTTCTCTGTCATTGACAGGAACAGTTATACCAGAAGACATAAAGAGACTGGGAAGCTGTGAGGGTGATCATCATAGATCATAGATGATGTGGATCATGGCTGATCCACAGCTCAGAGTGAGAAAGGCCTCTTCTGCTTGACTTAACTCTCCTATTGACCTCTAAGTTCAGATGAAACTATGCAAGGGATTTCATTGTATCTTCCAGAATTTGAATTACTCAGAAGGTTTCATCATTTGCAGATGAGATTTTAAGGAAAAAAAGCCAGAATATTTGTTTCCTAGAGACTCAGATCTCCCACCAGCCAGTGTACTTTGCACTAATGCAGTGATGGCCTCTTCCCCTTTCTTGAATATTTGCTCAGAGCTTGAGGCTGTACCAGCACATGGGTGACAGGCCATACAGCTATGACTTAAAGAGACAAAAGGTGGCAAAGTGGTACTAAAGATGGCAAATTAGAGGAGCTGTGCTCAGCAGCAAGAGAACCGAGAAGCAGTAAGGGGCTCTGGCTCCAAGGGGAGGGACAGGGCATTCAGGGAAGGTTTTTCCAGGTGATCTTCACACAGCCCATGGAAGAGCAGTTCAGGTGACCTTGAAAATCTGGGCCCAAGGATCTGTGTAAGGAATCATGGCAGGGTATGATGCCTGTCACCTTGTGGATGTGGAGGACAGTGTATTACAGGCTTTACAGTGAGGTGACCCAGAATTCAACAAAAAAGATTTATTTCAGAAAAAGTGAGCCTACGTGGAGAAGGCAGGGATTGAACTGTAACAACTCAACAATAGCAAAAAATGAAAATGAAATTTTGCTTAGAGGGCAGTATGCTGGCTGACACTGTGTTTGGAGGTCATCTTTGTGCTCTTCACCCAAGGCCTGACTGGGTTGGAGAGTTACATAAGGAAATATGTAAGATGAAAGTCTCTTTCTTCTCTTTTGCATCAAATTGATGTGTGATACTCGTGATAACTTTCTAGATTGCAGGCAGGGGTGAGCATACTCTGGGAACAAAGTGGTACCTCCCTCCAAAGACGATTGGCAGGTGGTGGTTATAGAGCTCGGATAAGTACTTACCATGGAATTGCTGTCTCCTGTGGGAACCGTTCAGTCCCCAGAGATCCTGGCTTCACCATATTATAGCCCTGCTCCTTCCCCAGACCCCAAAAAGATGAGCAGCACCAGCAGGACTCTCTTGCAGAAGTAACCCCATGACCACAGCTGTGAGCCCTTGGCTCGTTTGTCCAGGGTGGAGCCAAGTGTGATAAAGCTGCTGCTCTGGGCCTGGAGTGAACCCAGGAGTTACAGGGATCCTTGATCCAAGGATGTGTTTCTCTATCCAAGGACTGTGGAGGATGGAGACATTAACGGACTCACTGCCTTTGGTGTTTCCCTAATCTTTTAATGAGCCCAAGTCTGCTTACTGAGAACTAATCCAGTTACAGCCATGAAACCAAGTTTCACACACATTAGGGAAACAGAAAACTCCAACACATGCTTAAGTATGTGGTAGAGACCCAGGGTGTCTGGATTTCCATGAGGAAATGCTGATACTGTCTGGACTAGAGAGGGAGTAGACTTTAGAAAGGGGTGTCACCCACAGACTTTGAGAGCAGAGGGTCCTTATGTGAGGGAAGAAGACAAGGAGGCCTGTTTGCAGGGGGCTGGGCTCTGCTGGCCTCCACACAGACAGGCTTCATTAGCTCATGCCTCACCCCCAAGGAAGGAGTGGGCCTCAGTGTCACCAGCCACGGAAGCTGGATCCTGAGACACTCCATCACGTGTCTGTGCTGTCCTACGCTTCAGTCACTGAAGGTGGGTTCCTCAGAGGAGGACTGGCTGAGCTTCCACTCTGCTCCCCAACAGCCCTACTACCAGGAGGGAAGGGGGCCCCGGCTCAGCAACTGACCCAACTGTCACCACCTATCTCTATAGCAGGAGTGTTATCATGAATCAGATGCCCCCATGTCAGGAATGGTCCGGGTCCATTATTAAGCACAGTATTATACAGTTACGGTGAATTCCATACATCAAATCCAAGGTGAGACCTATCAAGTGCTCCCCATTCCATCTCGCTGGCGATGTTGCTATTTAATCTACTCTTGGGATTATTAAAAAGTCTTTGTGTGAACCTGTGCACATAGAAGTGCTTCCACTCTGCATCTAGGACTGCAGTTCTGAAGCTTCATGTTCATTTTGATGGGAGTGTTTACGATGGAAATCAGCAAAGATTCTCACCCCTGGAAATCCAGGGCTCTCATAATGGGCACCCAGATAAGGATGGAACCAGCTTCTGACCTCGGTCCCAACACCTCTCATCTCTCTCTGCTGCTTTCCCCAACACCATCAGTGTCTTATTTCCAGGGCTGACTCCCTGGTCCTCCCCTGCTCCACAGAGGGATTCCTGAGAATCCCTCATCACACCCTCGATTCCCTCTTCCAATTCTGGCCTCCCTCCTCAGACCCTGGCTCCCTCCTGGGACCCTGGTTCCCTCCTCAGACCCTGGCTCCCTCCTGGGACCTTGGTTCCTCCTCAGACCCTGGCTCCCTCCTTGGTCCTCCCTGTTCATCTATAAATAATGAAATGTTGAGTTAGGCCAGACTCCGAAATGTACTCTAGAAAAGGTGCTGGGAGCCTGATAGGGAAGAGCAAGTACAGCCTGAGAAGCAGCCTGGTGAGAAGAGATCACTCACAACAGTGCGTGGAAGGGAAGCCATGAGAAGGTTGAGAAGCTCTGACAGGAGGGGTATCCCCAGGACGATCAAAGAAAGTTGGGCAACAGATGCCTGCCAGGCACTTTGGAAATATCACAAAGGAACAGAGTGCCTGGGGAAGGAAGGCTGGTACAGAGCAATTCCACTGGATGAACAAATGCGCCTGAGTGTCAGGTGCTGCTCTTACCCCGTGTCTCCCTGGAGACAGGAGACACAGTGGCAGCCTCTTCTCACTTCTCACACCTCCTCTGAGGTCACAAACAGGCCGAAGTGGCCAGCCCTGGGGTCAACCTTGCTGAAGCAAGCTCACCCTTTGTCCCTGCTCCAGGTCTGTTGCATCCCCTCTGACAGCCCACGAAGGGGCCTTGACAGACCCAAGGGGAGCCCTCCTGATGGGGCATTGACTTTAGCTGACCACCAGTTTTGTTTGTTTGCCTGTCCATAGCCCTGGAGCCAGAGTAAGAGCAAATGACTCTTAACTGTCACTGCTCTGGGCACAGAGAAAGGTGACAGCATAGGGAGGAGAAAACAGTCCTTTCACCTGAGTACACAGAGAGATGCAGTCTGTCTCCAACCAGCCTGGTGTGGAGTGGACCTATGAGCTCACACCAGTAGTGGTGCAGGTTCCTGCTAAGCAGAAACTGCAGGGGATTGGGGACTGCTTGTGACCTCAGACAAAAGCAGTCCATTGGTCCAACAACCAGAGAGGGGTTATTCGGGAAATGACAGCAGAGAGCTGTCCTTTGGAGAGAACTTTCAAATGAGAACAACATGTGTCCCACACCCATGGCTGACTACCCCTAAAAGACCTGTGAGGGACCCCTTCTGTGGTCCTCCGAAGAAGGGGACAGGGTGACAGCACCCCTCCCATGAGAGGCGCAGGCACCATAGGCACCATGAGTCACAGTAAGACCTGTCAGAAGTATTCACTGATTTATTTTGAGGTGAGAGATCCCAGTCCTAGGTGGTCCTGTGAGTGGACCTTTTAGCTCTGCGGCAGCTCAGTGTCTTATGCGTGCCTGATTCCAGAAGATAGAAAAGAGGATGTTGGAGCTTCTTGTGGAGCAGATAATGAATGTTGAAATGGATTTTGCTCCTACTGTGTGGCAGTGTCAGACCTGAGCTATACTCTGCTGAGTACCCAAAGTATCCCTGTGATTCAGAATTCAGATCAGTCAGTCAGTGTTTTCATGGGATGGTCCCAGCAGTTTGTCCAAGGTCAGAGAAGGCTGAGCCCAGAAAAAAATATGCCCTTTGCCTTGTGCAAACGTTTCAACAAGTAGATCTATGGAAACCCAAGTCTAAGAGCACATCCATGTGTTATGCAATGAATTAGAAACAGAGTGTGTAGGAGTAGGAACACAATAACTAGGTAGAGTGTGTCGGGAAGACTGATTGCATGTTGACATTGTACTCTGGTCTGTAGGGAAAGAAAGGAGAGGAAAGTCTCCTTGGGGGCTTTAAGTCAGAATTGAAAATGTTTTATAGAAGACATAGTTGTAGCCTCCCTAAAGCACGCTGTCTGTGAAGTGCGTTTTAGAGTGCTGTTAGCGGCTCCTGTTTCCTTTATCTTGTCCTAGCCGCTAAGGGTGCAGAACAAGTGTGGAAGGTGACAGGTCATACTTGTGAAAGAATCTGCATTGAAATACAATAAATGCGAGTTTAAGCATGGTGCTTTCACAGGCACTGTGATGGGAGAATTGTGCTGCTTGAAGGAGGATCTTGGCATACCACTTGTGGTCATATAGTTAGAACCGTCTTTGGCAGCTTTTCGGAGGCAGTTAGTTAGGTATGACGCTGATGGACCTCTTCCCTTGCATACCTAGGAAGTAGAGAGGAGGTTAACAAATGATTTTTCTCCTTGTTTTGGTGTCTTCACACCAGAACATGGTGACCCAAGTGTTCATTCCCCTGTATGGATCTGGCTGCTGGTGGTCAAGTATAAAAGTGTAGTGAAAAAAAAAAAAAGGAAACATAAGAATTCCCACTGCTTTCTGCCTTTGTTAGAATCATGAATGGATTTTAGAGTTACATTTGCAGAAATGTTTCTACACTTTTCTCATAAAGGAGTGGTCATTTGAACCTTTGGTCTGGCCCATGGCGCACAGAGTCCCAGCTGCCAGAGGAGGTGATGTGAGCTCACAGATGAGTTCAGGCCAGTAGAGGAAGAGGCAGTGACCACCTTCGCACAAGCCTTGGGGGTTTCTGGTGGCATCTGTCTGCTCAGCTGCTCTCTGGCGGGAGAAGCTACATTTCACACGGCCCATTTCTACTCTGATGAGGCTGCTCATTCTTCCACTGCACTGACCTCTTCTTACCAGGTTTCAAGGTGACTATGAGAAACCCAGCTTTTTCACTTGCTGTGCGTTTCTTTGTCCTTGATGGAGTCAGACTAGCCTGTCGGAGGTGAACGGGGTTTTCCCTGGAATTGACACAAGAGCCTTAATATTTTCAGTTGTTCGCCCCAGATTGTACTCACCAACAGTGCTCATGTCTTCCCAAGGTGGTTCCGAGTACATTGTTCATCAGATTATTACATCTTCCCCAGGTGGGCAGTCAGGATTTTCATCCAGGCTGCAGTTTGACTTGATACAAATTATGAATTATGAAATTCAAATGATGTGTTTTTCGTGTGCCTTATGTGAATAGTCCAAGAGAATTCTTCATTTAAATAAATCAGCCCCAAATAATTTTTTAAACATCTCATTTTTTTTTCAGTTGTTCATCCTGGTTGTTTTCTAGGCCTGGGTCCTCAGCCAGGGACCTAAGGATAAATGCGACCTACACCTGGTGCATCAAGCAGGTAGGCCACCAGGGTGTGCTATAAATGATTGTATTTGAACATAGCTATGTTTGTTTTATTTATTCCTGCTCTCTATAAATACTGAAAATCTAATTGATAAAAAATGGTTACTTTTTCAACCAGATGTTCATTAAAAATTGTTTGCTATTGTTTCAACTGAATTCAGAATTGACCTATGGAGACAGCAGCCTGCTTTATGCTTTATTGGATTTTGTTATATTTTGTGATTGTTGTGAAAATATGTCACTCTCCAGTCTGCAGATGTTGATTCTTCTGGGGTGTGTGATTCTTCTGGGGTGTGTGTGTGTGTGCATGCATTTGTATACAAATGTACATGTATGCTGCATTGAGCTCCTAAGGACAGGGTGTTCAGCTGGGACAAAGGGAAAGTTGCTAAAACTGAAGAGATGACAACCATACAGGGGCACATGGAGAGAGCAAGTCCACATGGTAACCTCTTCAGAGACTTATCTGAATATCAACAGACCTTTTTCAATACCACTGTGATATTTCCTGATAGATAATATTCACATTAAATAGGAAAGACTGAAATATAAAATGTTTACTCGGGTTTTAGAAAATCTGCCTTTAAACTAACTCTAACAGTTTCCTTCTTATTAAAACTGGATCTCAACTAGCCTTATTTCAAACAAAGAGAATTGTAGTGACTTTCCACCCCCTTGCACTATTCTTCCATTTCCTTTTATACACAAGGATCGTTGCATTCTTATATATACACTTATTTATCATTATGTTGATTGCTTACCACCATGTCTTCCCACCCCTAACCTGCCTCCATCACTGGAATTCGAACTCTTTTCAAGAATCCCTGCATAGAGGAGTGCTTTGTCCCTAGTAACATCCCTAAGTATTTGTTGCAAAAATGAATTCATCAAATGATACTTGTCTTCCTACTGAATGGTTTTCCCAGCTGTATAGCATCTTCACGGCTCTGGATGACAGCAGGTACCAACAGTGGATGTGACCTTAGCTGTAGGTTGGGTCCTTGTCTCATATGAGAACAGGTGACATAACAGATCTCCACAGACAAGACTACACTTGTCTCACTGGTGACTGATTCCGTTGTTGCTTTTAAAGTAGCAAAATATGCTTTATAGCTTTACTTCCATTGGAGTTCTAGAATTACTAATTATTGTCCTCTCTTTTTACAGAGGCGCTCAATGCATCCTACAAAGATTTTACCCAAATGCAAGACATTTACATTCACAACCCCATTGGAAATAGTGCCAAGATCATAACTTTATATTTTCTGGGGACCCAAAAATTCTTTGCAGTGTTGCACTAAGTAACCAGAAGGACTAACTTTCAATATTTTTCTTTGTTTTCCGGATTGGAATTTCTATTCTATCTTTGAACTCACTTATTTTTTGCCTCTGTTTCTTTTCTGTTGAGATTTTATGTTGAGATTATACATTATATCCTGGGCATTTTCAGCATTATTTTCTGAGACTCTGGATTCTATTGGCAGATTTCCTCTGATACCGCATAAGTGAGAGGAAAGAGCATCGCCTTGCTACAGCCAAGCAGGGATGGAAGCCCAGGTAGGTTTTGCATAATACCTTGACTGACATTTTTCAGATTTGGGGGTTTCACTTTCTTTTTTCAATATTTTACTTTCTTTGATGGTAACAAGAAAAATTGCACTTTAGAACTTAAACCTCATCTTAACAGTGACCCCTCTATCAGAATAACTAAAGACAGTTATGTTGTCTGATCCTGTAATATTACAAAGTAGTAATGCAAAAAGGGAGGAGAGAAGGGGAAAGTTTTACTAGCTACAAATGTGTTTAATTATGGGGAAAATCTCTGCCTCTTTCTTCAACCACATCAGAATATGTATCTACTATGCCTGATACTCTAGCAATTAACGTCTTTGATTTGAGAGAAGACCTCAGCTGCGAATGAGAAAAAACTGTATTATCTGTTTTGATTGACATTGTTTTTATTTTTGTAATTTAATTAGCATTTGTAAAATTTTAGGAAGGTAAACTTAAATAGGAGACAATGAGAAACAAGGATGCTTCTAGATAATTGACTGTGGGATAAATACAGAAGGAGAGGGAGGATCCACAGGGGTGTTGTCTAGTAGTTACTAAAACATCTACCTTCTAGATGGAAGCAGGTTGTACAACTGGTTATAAAAATATTAAAATCAAATTATTTATTGCTATCAAATCCAATAAAATAAGAATTAAAGCACTCGATCAACTGAAGGCCATTTCAAAAATGGAATTTCATCTTCAGTTGAGATCATTTTCTCAAATTCCAGATATGTTTAAAATATATTCCACATCCACATAGAAATATATACAAAATGTTCATAACACAGTTAATTCCTTTTGAATTCATTTATTAATATGAGGAGTAAATGTATTCGCCTCCTCTGAATGTGAGAAAACATTTAATATTTAAACCAATTTCTAATCTTTTTACTTATAATTGAAAAGGTAAGGTCAGTTCAAGAGTCTGAAACTCCTGAAATGGGAGGGCTGAGGCACTTTCTATATATCAGTAGGGATAGATCAGTTCCTAGAATCACCTGCAGCCCCTTTCCTTCCCCTTTCTCTCCATCACCATGTCACTCTGAGAGACCTCAGATGGATTGTGTTATGGGAGATGGTGATGGGAAAACTGCTGCTCTTAGAGGCTAAGAGTACATATTATTTATGCAAGAATTTGTCCTGAAACATGGGGGAAAGCCCCAGGTCATCTCCTCATGATGGTTTAATATGACCACTATTCCTTTGATCTTTGCAGGAAACCAGCATCAAAAAGCATCTGATATCACTGTTGTATTAGTCGCATTGTCCAGAAACACAATGTAAGTGCATGTGTATGTATGTATGGTGATATGAATATAGGTATAGATATAGATACACAGATATATATATATATAAGATTCATTTATAGATATTGATATTGATGTAGTCTCATATACAAATAACCTACAGCAACACATAGATTAGCATTGATTAAATAACTGGGTGCTGTAGCCTGGCCTGGTTGACAATATAATCACTAATCATGGTTCAACTCATCCAAGGTGCCTACATGTGATGGGAGTCCTTAACTTTGGCCTCCTGAGCCCAGTGCTTTGAACAGTGAAAGAGTTGTAGGAGGGGCAAATTCATGAGATACATGGGGGAACTGCGAACAAATTCCTACAGCAATAGTTTGCAGTCCTATGGAAGTTTTTTTGTTTCTGCAAATCTCTTAATGTGTTATTTATAGAGAACAGCATAAAAAGCCAATTAATGATTTCTGCAATATCACAGTAATTACTTCACTCTTTTAAAAACTTTCATTGTTAGGCTTGTCATATCCAGATGTTCTACAGTAAGAAAGTGAAAATGTTTAAAATACAGTCTGCCTTTTCCATTGGCTTTCTACATCCTGGACTTCAAAAACACAAGACTTCACAGAATAGATCAAGAGTAGCAATAATTCTGCCATACCTTGGTTTGAGGATTTATTTTTTGCTTTACATTTTAAAGTTTAAAATATAGAATCTTGGATAATATAAGAGTATTTTATACCCTACATAATCTTATGTAATTTAGAAACATATGCATTCTAGGTCAGTTCCCCTGTAAATATCATTCACTCTCCCAGAATAATGACCCCAAGCCCTTTTCATGTGTTAGTCTACCACATCACAGAACAGCATTTACAGATGAGGAAACCGAGGCATAGAATTCAAATTACTTGTGCAAAGCCTCACAAGTAGTAAACACAGAGCCAGGACTCTACCCAGAATGGGAAATTGCATATAAAATTTAACCCTAAAAGTGTATGCATGTATGGGACCTGCTGATGTCCATAGAGCAGGGTCCTCGCCCTCCATACCACTAGCATTTGGGGCTGGAGGGTCTGTTGTGGGGCTGTTATGTGCATTGTATGATTTTTTCAGAATACCTGGCCCCTATATTCTGATGCTAGTAGCACCCCTCCCTCAAGATATGACAATCAAACCTGTCTGAAGTCATTTTCAAAAGTGCCCCTGAAGATTTAGGGTAAACTTTATGTATAGTTTTTTGTTGTTGTTGATAATGAGGACAATACTATGTTTTAGTCAATCAACAGTGATTTACTGACTGTGGCATTTCCTCTAAAGCCCAGTTAAGTCTTATTCCCAGAACTCAAACCCTGCAGGTGCTTCCCCTCCTGGTGGTGCCCTCTGCCGTGACCTGACTGAGAAGCTGAGGTATCTGGGTCATCAGTCTCCATCATGGAAAATTCTTCTTCATTTCTCAGCCTCATACCCAACTCTCTCCTTTTTGGAATCATTTTAGTATTCGTTATCATTTTATTTTTAATTTTTGAGGAACTGTCGTAGTGCTTTCACAATTGCTGCACCACTTTACATACCCACAAAAATACACAAGGATTATACCTTCCTAAACCCTTTTCAGTACTTATTTCCGGTTTTTATGTTGTTGTTGTTTTTCCTTTATAATAGTTATTATAGTAGGTTGAGGTGGTATCTCAATTTTTCTCTGTCAATGTTCCATATAATTTAATAGTTTCCTAATGGACAGAGAAGTTATGAATAGAGAATGTGATTTAATGTTTTCCACTTTCCAAAGGACATGTCATTTTCCATGAACTTGGGAATATAAATTTTTACGTGCTTTGAAGCATTACATAGAAAATAGCAAAATTTAGCTTTGTTGGCTAAATCTCCAGGCACTGTAGATTTCATAGAGAGTCATAGAGATTTCAGTTTTAAACACAGGTCTTTGTCATGAAACAAAATTTCATAAGCCATTCTCTACTCACTCTGATCATTTTGATCAGTTTTAACGATTTTCAACCACTATTTTATACTATTGTTTTATTATTATTTCTATTGTCTACAAAGTTTACACATTTTAAGATACTGAAGTAGTTTCTCAGACTCTGGGTATT
This sequence comes from Solenodon paradoxus, assembly GCA_004363575.1. NCBI lineage: Eukaryota > Metazoa > Chordata > Mammalia > Eulipotyphla > Solenodontidae > Solenodon > Solenodon paradoxus. The sequence goes on along the minus strand of RJWH01005106.1, from coordinate 42,829 downwards.
GCACACAGCACCCGCCACCAGAGTTGTAGTGTCCTTCACCACCAGTTTCTTTCCTCTCCACTTCCCTCCCCTCTCCAAAACCCTTGGCAGACATTGTCTTATGTCCTGTCACTTTTGCTGGGATAAATCTGCCCATTTATTTCATTTCATTATGTTTCACATATAGTGAAACCATCCTGTATTTCTCTTTTTCTTTCTAAGTTTGCACTTTTGGTTTCTTCCAGTTCCATACAGATTGTTGTAAAGGGCACAATTTCATTTTTTAGTAGCTGCATGAATTCCATTCAGTATACAGACTATAGCATTTTTATCCAGTCATCTGTTGATGAGCATTTAGGTTGTTTCCATATTCTTTGCTATGATGAACCATACTGCTACGAACTTAGGAGTGAAGATGTTTTTCCTGATTAGGGATTTTGTGTTCTCTGTGCATAAGCCAATGAGTGGTATTACTTGATCAAATGGTACTTCCATCTTTATTTTATTAAGGAATAGTCACACTGTTTTCCAGAGAGGGTGCACTAATTTTCATCCCTTTATCTTCACACTACCTCCAACACTTCTTGTTTCTAGGGTTATTGATATAGGCCATCTAAATGGTGTAAGATGGCTTGTCATTGTAGTTTTTATTTGCATTTTCTGATAATGAGTGAAGTATAATATTTTTTCATTGTAAGTCATCTGTGCGTCTTTTTTGGATAGGTGTCTGTTTATTTCTACTGCTGATTTTTTTTATTAGGTCATTTGCTTCTTTGTTTGTTGAGGTCTTTATATATTGTAGATGGAGCTCTTCTCTGATGAATTTTGTTTGAATATTTTCTTGAATTTGGTGTGTTTAGTTTCTATTTTACTGGTGGTTTCTTTAATGTACTGAAGATTTTACTTTGACATAGTACAAAATATTTTGCTTTATTTGCCTATTTTTTTTTGTAGCTGTTCTTTCCGAAAAGAATTCTTTGATGTTGAGTTGTAGAACATTTTGCTCTAAGTGTTTTATGGTTTTAGGTCTGATAACTGAATGCTACTGATTTTTGAATGTTGAATTTATATCCTGACATTTTATTATTCTCATTTATTGTGTCCCGCAATTTTTTGGTTGGAGACTTTAGGATTTTCCAGATGTAATATCATTTGAAAACAGTGACAGTTTTATTTTTTCTTTTCCAATTTGGATTATTTTATCTGTTTTTCCTGCTTTGCTGCTATAGTCAAGAGTTCCAGAACTATGATGAATAGTAGTGATCATACTGGGTAACCTTGTCTTTTTCCAGATCTGAGGGGAAAGTCTTTCAGTTTTTCACCATTGAGTATGTTGCTGGCTGTGGGTTTGTCATATATTGCTTTAATCATGTTGAGGTATGATCAAGGTTTTCTTTCTGCCTTCATGTCTTTGACTACTTGATTAAATCCTACTATATATGTGTTTACCACTTACACAGTAAGCATGCTGATGAACTATTACATTAAATACACTCTAGAAAGCTGCTTTGAGACTTTAAAGATGACTGCCAATGACAAAAACTGTCAATTCTCATGATCATAATATTCCTGTAAGTCTACATAGTTTTGAAATTTGCAACAGCTATGTGCTCATTGCAGGACATACTACTAGTGAACGTGAATATAATGTGTTTATAATCATGTTTGTATTCCAGTCAGACTCTCCTATGTTGCTTTGCTTGTCTTCTTTGAATAATTGCTTTCTCCCTTGGGTTTGATAAGACTATCCTTGGAAATAGAAAGCTAGAATATCTCCATGAAAACAACAGTCGTTTTCTTGTTGAGTCACACTCCAACTTGAATTTGAGTTTTATGTGAGTTTTGATTTTACTTTTAATCATTTGGTTGATTTAAATTGTATTTTTGGGAGAAAGAATATATACACTTTTCAACATAGATATCATTGAGGGTCCCAAGAAGACCCCCACGAATGTTACCTTTCTCCGTCATTTTCTGAACTGTTTGAGAAATTAAAAAAGGTCGTGGAATATGTTTACCAAAGTATTTTACTTATTGCTCAAAAAGCTTATGTAGGAAGTTAAGATTTATGTGGGAATCATATGGGCCCACTGAATAATCCACAGAGAATGGGCAAATCCACAGTCAAGCAGTGTGGTCCAGGATCCCCCAAGAACACAGAGAACAGATCCTCAGGGAAGAGTGCATACTTGAAGGTAATGTGTATATCTAAGCCTAGAAAGAACATTCACCTTCTCAAACTCACCAGTCATGTCAATGACTTTACCAAGTAGAAACATCTTGAGACAGTGTACAGCACATGGCAGAGTCCAATATATATTTACTCTTATTAGTCTCTTTACTCTTACGTTCTTTGATAAAGTTTGTTAAGTATCCCTATTAGTCATTCCCCAGTGTAGTAAGAATTCTACGCATCATCTCACACTGTTTTTTGGAGCTCTATAAACAAGGAGCACAAATTCTTGATAGATTTTGAGTTTCTCATTTATTTTCCCCTAGGTTCTTAAAAATGCAAGTAATTTGCATTTGCAAGGCATTCTCTCCTCCCTTGGATGCTGCTGTATAATCTTTTTAGGCTTTCTTTGTGTTCCTCAACCCCTCTTAGTAATAGGGTTGAGAATGACCAATATCTTCTTCCATGGAAGCTGCTTTTTGCCCAGTCTTTTCTTGTGGGACCCGCCTTTGTCCTTGGAGAAGGCATGAAGTGAATATCTGCCTGTCTGTGGTGTGTTACAGAGTCCATGATGTTGCTGGCTTATTGGTACAGCATGGAGTGTGTCATCCATACAGACCCACAGAACTATTCCCACTTTGGAAAAGAAAATGCCATCATAGTTCTGAACCACAAGTTTTATATTGACTTTCTCTGTAGTTGGAGCTTGATCAAACACTTTGGGCTCTTACGGGTAATCTGGATATATGTTTACTTACCTGACATGTCTGATGTTCAACACCACAGCCTGCCTTCATCTTTCAGTCATAAAAAATGAAGAATTAATGGCTTCTTCCTGATCAAATTTCCTTAACCAGATGATTTTATTTCTGTCTTGGAATCAAGATGACTGGCTGTTTTTGTGTGTTGTGATTTTTAATTTATTATTTTGTTCACAAGGCTATGCTTTCTTTGGATATAGAAATTCCATCTCAGTATGTATAATATACATAAAATATACATATAATACATATAATTCACACTTCACCCACCACCAGAGTTCTGTGTTCTTTACCATCACCTATTTTCCATTTTCCTTCACTCCTCTACTTCTAACCCTCCAGTAACCATAGTTATTTATATATCTGTTAATTTTATTGGGATTTGTGTATTCATTTGTTTCATTTCATTATATTTCATATATGAGTAAAACCATCATGTACTTCTCTTTTTCTCTCTGAATTGTGGTGATTAACATTATCCCCTTCAGTTTCATCCCATTGTTTCAAAGGGCACAATTTCATCTTTATTTATAGCCGTTTATGATGGGGGTGAGCTTGGACATACCTATGAGATGGTGAGTCTCTCTGGAAAGAATTATAGCCATGATCACATGGCAAGTTTATTAAAAGTAGTAACAGCTAGTTTTAAGCTCCCTGCTTGCCAGGAGAGTTATATTTAGAAAGAAGTGGACATGTATCTGTCACAGCATGTGCATCACTCCACATGTGAGCAGGCAAGCTGCTATCTCATATATACTTGGGGATGCAACTACTCCTTTTATGGGTTTACCCAGGGGCGTGACCATTAGTTAACCACCAGTCCACCTAAGTTCTCACCTGAAGTCCACTTGAGTCATGCTGTTGTCAAGAGTATTGACTTAGGTTGCCAAGGAAGGGTCTTTTGCTGTTAGCCATTTCTCACTATTTTAGGGTGACTTCTTAGTCTTAGGTTTGGTCACCTAATTTCCTTCTTTTACATCTGCATACATGCCTTGTGAAATTAAGTTAGATTGTCCCCACATCTTTCCCCCATGACCAAATAGGGCCACAGACATTTTGGTGATGAAGGATGAAGCTCATTTATTCTGTAACAGCTTTGAGCTGGATGTGGTTGAAAAGCTGACCCTACTTAGGATCCAGAAAGCTGTTTTGTTCCTAAGGTAACTACAGGAGGAAGGTTTGTTGGGGGTGGCGTTTCAGGATGATGGAATGCAGCATATGCAGAGTCCAGTGGGTGCAACCTTTGTTCCAAAGGTTCATAACTGGTGAGGAAGTTCTGATTTATTTGACTCTAGACAAGTTGAAACCAATTTTATCAACAAGTTAAAAGGCAGAGTTTAAGAGGAGTAGGGGTCCTAAAAAGGGGTGATCCATGAAAGATCTATATGGGGATTCCAAGTATATTATGGTCACCTTTGCAAATAAGCCTTACATCTTTCAGAGAAAATATAGGATTAAATGTTTCTTCAGATTAGAAATGGCCAGACTTGGTGCATTTACAAGTTTAGTTTTGAGAGTTTGAAAAGCTGATTGAATTGGTAGTTTCATAGCATGTTTTTGCCTTAAGGAAGAATACAATAGTTAAAATACTAAAGATAAGAGGGGGACACTCATAAGAGTGTTTCTTTGCATAGAGATATAACAATTAAGAGATAAGTAAATTTTAGAAAATATCTCATAGTGCTCAGTGAGAATTATACCAAACTGGCAGAATAGAGATTTTCCTGGTGGAGATGAGGTTTCAGAGGCAGAGGACCAGGAAAGTAATGAATAATTATTTACATTCACTACATTGCATATCTGATGGGATTCCTTTTAAGAGGAGTTTAAAGTATGTGATTTGCTCACAGGTATCTGTTTCTTCACCTGGAATGCAAGATTTAATTCTAGATAAATATACACAGCTCACAATGCTCGAATTTAATGAAGTTGATGAAAACCTTTAAAATGGCCATGGTCAAAAATGTGCATCACACTGAGGCTGTGGCCGTCCTATAAGACCGTTGCCAATAAGGATTTTTTCCCTGTACATCTGCTTGAGTCATAGCTTCCATTCCTTGAGAATTCTGAGACAGATTGAAGGTAAACTTAACACCAGTTACACTCTATTCAAGCAGGGAATCATGGTAGGCTGGCCCTGTTTCTGTAGTTGCTATTATACAAGAATTTAGCAATCTTTAAAATATAAAAAAAAATTAGAAATTAGATCCTTGGGTGCACCCTGGTGGCCTACTGGTCTAGTGCACCTGGAAGCGTCTCTCATACATCCCAAGGTCTCAGATTCAAGACCTGGGCCTGTGGGGGACAACCATTGTGAACAACTAAATACAAATAAAGTGCTTCTCTCTTCTTGCCTGCCTAGCTGCCCACTTACCTTTATTCCTCCCTCCACCTTTTCTTAAAAAAGTTAGATCCTTAAGATTAAAGAAATAAAGCAAAGTCATAACTGTGCCTTTTTAAGCCAGGTCTCTTTCTGTCATACATTTAAAACTCAGTTAAGAGTGTGATGAAGTCACAGTAGAAGAGAAGGCAACACATAATAAATTTTGATCTCTTAGTATTTAAGTATGATAGGAAAGTCTAGTAAGACAAACATTCCGAACATTACTACAATTCACAGAGTAAAACTGTGTACTCAGTTGTTACATTATTTTGATTTTTATTTAGTTCTGAATTAGAGGCAAGAGGTACCTAAGTATTTCAAAATGTAAGAACTACAGGAAGGCTTGACCACAGCTATATGTATCCCTGAAATTTACTTAGATGTGCTTAAGGAAGAGAGACAACACTTCACACACAGGCAAGCCTAGCTGACATACAAACATTTTGAGACAAGGCAAACAGTGGGTTGAAAATTGCATGGTGAAAGAGGACCGTGGAGGAAACCATTTTGATTTATTTTCCTTTTATGAAATAATGGACAGTTAAAATTAAAACAAAAGACAATTCAAGATTACCACCGGCACTTACTAAGGCAATTAAAAAAGCGAGGTACATCTTACAGACTGATTTGCATTTGCAAAGGTGAGGCTATAATAAGATAAGAATTGTCAGTTTAAGTGTCGATTAAAAAGCTTTGACTGCCATTAAGATTAAAGTTGATTAGTGACTCTGCTAGGAAAACAGTGTGTCTTATGCAGATGACCACCTTTTTCCAGAATTTAATATATACAAGGGTGATATGATGTTACAGAAAACATGAGCATCTTTTGATCAAAATATTTAAATGATGGATTAAAGAACTCGAGATTCAGGCATTATCTTTGCTAAGAAAATTACAGAGAATTGGAAAAAACAAAAGAGTAAATTAAATATATGGAGTACATTCCATTTATGTGCATAGTCTGAGGTGGAGAGGATCAGAGGAGTGCTGTGTGAGGATAAAGTGACACTTTCATTGATAATAAACTTAAATTTTTCATCTCCAACATTCAGAGTTAACCAAGGCTCAATGAATGAGGTGAAGATTTGGGAGTTGGGTTACTCCTTTAGCACATTCATTTGAACTTTGTCCCTTGTTGTACCAGGTTGAATGTGGAGAGGTTATCCTTTCTCATTTTGGAGATAACACCCCTTTCTTATGACCTTCCTTTTGTACTCGGGCATGGAACAGGTGGATTTTTTGTTTGAGGGCACATTTTGCTCTAGTGGCTGGCTTCATCACGATAATAGTAGGAGTCTCTTCATCCTGGTCCATTTGTTGATTTCATAGCCTTCTTAGTAGTGTCAGGGTAAACTGTGGTGTTGGTAAAGTACTGACAAAGGAAGTAGTTAGAAATATGAGCCTGTTTTGTTCATGACCCCAGAGCCCTCCTTTTATGCCTTAAGCCACATTTTGGCTATTAAGGACTTTTGAAGGCATTATGGGTTGTAATAGTAACAAAACTTGATAAGAAAGGCAAACACATTCCTGTAAAGAGAAATTGTGAAAAGGGAAACCCAGGGATGAGACGACAAGAATCACAGGAAAGAAGCTCCAGGGCCATTTATTTTCTCAGGAGCTGATAGTATGTGTACACATGTCATTTACAGTGTGTGACCTGGGGTCTGGCTGACCCTTATAAATGAAACAGGATCCCCGAAAATTTAAAAAAGAGAGTGAGGTATTGAAACTCCAGAAAAGCTGACCCCTAAAAAGTCTTAAAAGTATTTCAATCTCCCAGTAGATAATGTGTGTCCTTCAGATGGTCACTTTTGGAAGTATTGTCACAAATCATATTCCAGTATTTACATATGGTCCCTGTTCACTCCCTGCTTCTTTAAATTTTTATGGTTAAGACAGAGAAAACAAAATGCTCAAAAATACCTAGAGCACATGGCAAAAATTACTAAAAGCTAGAAATAATGCTAAAACCATTGTGTCCTGAGAACAGGGAGGATGGAAAGAGCTGATTTTGACTGTGATGGAGGAGAAAAACTTTCATAACTCAGCAGGGTTTGGACTGGGTCCTAGAGAGTGGAGCTTTGGTAGGCTTTGAGGAGAGAGGGAAGGGTAAAAGCAAGGATGGGTGATGATAAATGACATCTAAGTTATAAAGGAATTTGAACAGAAATCCCATGTGTCTAAAATGCATTAAACAAGTAATTGCTGCTTTTAATATTCACATGAAGGTAACTCTGACCACATAGAAATGCTTATATAAAGATTTTTACAAGATGTTTCTTGCAGCCAATGCAATTTAATAGTTTTATCTTCTGAAATTATCTTTTAAAATATATTTGTTCCTAGGATTTTGAAAAATTGCAAGAGTTTTCTTTTCCTAATAGGTGTTTATGTTTTTACTTTGAATCACCTCAAAATAATTTAACTGATTTTATTGAAGGACTATCTCATTATAACATTAACTAAGATTAAGATGCACATAACTGCAAATTTATATCGGTATATAATACAATAATTTCAACACTATTTTGTTTCTTTTTTTCACTACACAATGAATTCCTTTGACCACTCTTTCTTCCAGCATCCACTGATTTCCTTTTTTTGTTGTTAAATACTTATGTCCCTTGATTTAGTTCTTTCCTTTTAAAATCTCTTTGTTTAACTTAATGCATTTGTTTGCTTACTATCTCTATACACATCAGAGTGATATCAGACAATGTCTGTCTTTGTCCTTCTGGCTTATCTCAAAAATATTAATCCCTTCAGATGCATCCAAGTTGCTTCCAGTGACAGGATTTCACCTTTATCCACTCTCCTGTTGATGGGCATTTATTTGTTTCCAGAACTCAGCAATTGTAAATAACACTACAATGAATGTGGGGATACACATATCTCTACAAATAAGTGTTCTCTTTTTAGGATAAATATGGAAATAACAGGATCATATGAGATTTCTATTAACAATTCTTTGAGAAATCTCCAGGCTTCTTTCCATAATGGTTGCACCATTTTACACTCCAATCAGCAATGTATAAGTGTGAGCCTTTCCCGTATCCTCTTCATCACTTGTTATTACCATTATTTTGGTAATATTGATTCTTACAATTGTGAGGTAGTATCTTATTGTTCTTTTTATTTGTGTTTCCCTAATAAAAAGAGAAGTAGAACATCTTTTCATGTTCTCTTTGGCCAATGCATGTCTTATTTAGAGAAGTGTCCATTAAGATAATCTGCCAGTTTTTAAGTTGCATTGTTAGTTGTTGTGTTGTTGAGGTTTGACTTCTCTTTATGTTTTGGATATTAACTCCTTATCAGATGTGTGATGTGCAAATATCTCTTCCCACTCAGTATGTCATTTTATGAGAGTTTCTTTCACTGTGCAAAATCTATTTATGTTGATATTATCCCATTTGTTTATTTTATATTTTACTTCCCTGGCTTTGGAGTTGAATTTCCAAAGATATCTCTTAGGTCAATGTCTTACAAAGTTGTACTTATGTTTTCTTCTGTGTACTTTATTGTTCCCAGTCATACATCGATGACTTTAATCCATTGTGAATTATTTTTTGTGTATGATGTTATTCCGTGATACAGTTTCAGTCTTTTGCATTTGGCTGTCCAGTTTTAACAGACCATTTGTTCAAGGAACTGTTTGCCCCTTTGTAAACTTTTGGCTCATTTGTCAAGAATTAATTGTCCATGTATGTGTGGGTTTACTTCCAGGCTCTCAATTCTGTTCCATTGATCTCCCTTTCTGTTTAAATTCTGATACCATGGTGACCTGATTGTTATTGCTATATTGTATGTTTTGAGTCAGGGAGCATGACACTACATCTTTTCTGTTTTTCCTCAGGCTTATTTTGCCTATCCTGGGTCTCTAATCGTTCCACATAAATTTTAAAAAATTTTGTTCTATACTTTTGAACAATGTCTTTAGGATTTTAATGGGATAGCACTGAATCTATATATTACTTTAGGTAATAAAGTCATTTTAAGTATGTTAAGTCTTCTAATCCATGAGCGTAAAATATATTTCCATTTGTTTGTGCAGTCTTCTATTTCTTTTAACAATATCTTATATTTTATACATCTTTTACTTCTTTGGGTTAGGCTATTAGAGAGTATTTCATTATTTTTATTCAATAGTACATGGAATTCTTTTTCTGATTTCTCTTTCAACAATTTTATTTACATATAAAAATGCAACAGATTTTTAATATTAATTTTGTAACAAGTCATTTTACTGTATTTGTTTACTTTTAGTAGTTTTCTACTTGAGTCTTTGAGGGTCTCTTTATTATCAAGTCATCTACAAATAACGATAGCTTTACTTCTTCTTTTCCAATTTGATACCTTCTATATTTCTTTCTTTTCTGTTTGCACTATCCAAGACATTGTATAATATAATGAATAATAATGGTGAGAGTGGACAGCCTTGCCTTATTCATGATCTTAAAGGAAAAGTTTTCAGTTTTTTTTTTAAATTCAGTATGATATTGGTTGTGGGTTTGTAATATACAGAGTTTATTATGATGAAGTACGTTTTCTATATCCATTTTGGAGGGTTTTATGATATGTTTGTTAAATCTTATGAAATGTTATTCTGAATATATAGCAATTGTCATGTGTTTTTGTCATTTTTTGATTGATGTATTGTATCCCATTTATTGATTTGCATTTTGAACTATCCTAGTTTCCCAGAATAAATCCCATTTGAGTGCAATAATAACTTGTATAATATGTTGATGAATTCAATTGGATGATATTTTGTTAAAATTTTTGAATAACTGTTCATTAAAGCTATGGGTCTGTAATTACCAATTTTTGATGCTGTCTTTATCTGATTTTGGATTCAGAGTAATTTTGACATCATAGAAATTACTTGGAAATTTATCCAAGCCAAATTTTTTTAACAGTTTAGGAAGAATTGTTGCTAAACTTTATTTGAATGTTTTATAGATTTCACTATGAGACCATCTCATCCAGGACTTTTGCATGTGGGGGATTTTTAATTAGAATTTCATTTTGCTTGCTAGTGAACTGTCTTGATCATGATTTCTATTTTTTCCTGGGGCTAATCTTGGAATATTTTGTGTTTCAAAGAATGTGTACATTTTTCCTAGGTTATTCTCTTAGTTTCCATCTAGTTGTTTTATTCTCTCATGTTCTTCGGTATTATGCTCTTTGGTATTTGTTGTGATTAATCTTTCATTTCTAATTTTATTTATTTGTGATTTCTTGGCACTCTTTCTTATTTTTCAAAAAAGTCAACTCCTGGTTTCATTGATCTTTGAAGTATTTTAGATGTTTATTTCATTGTTTTCTGATCTAAGTTTTATTATTTCATTTCTTCTACTAGCTTTTGGGTTCTACTTTTTTCTTTTTCCAGTTCCTTTAAGCAAAGGTTATGATTTTTATTGGTTATTTTTCTTGTTTCCTGATGTAGATTTTATAACTATAATTTTCCCTCTTATTACTGGCTTTGCTGCATGTCACAAATTCTGATGTCATGCTTCCAATTTCATTTGACCACAAATGTCTTTAATTTCATTTTCTAGTTCCTCCTTTACCCAATAGTTGTTCAATACCATGTTTTTTATTCTACACATCTTTGTCATTTTCATCTTCTTTTGGTTGATTGCTAGTTTTGATGCCTTTGTGATCTAAGTAGATGCTGGTTATAATTTCAATCTTTCAAAATATATTGAGACTTGATTTTTTTGTCCCAACATACGGTCTATCCTTAAGAATGTTCCATGAGCAATTGAAAAGACTGTGTAGTCTGTTGTTTTAGTGTGCAATACCCCCCTCTATACATTTATCTATTATATCTATCTCTTCTAATTTGTTGTTTAAAGCTCTGTTTCTGTTGGAATCATCTGTCTTTTACTGAAAGTGAACTGTTAAAGTCCCCTACTATTATTGTATTGCTGTCAATGTTTCTGTATAGATCTGTTATGTAATTGGGTGCTTCTTTATTGGGCACCTGTCTACTAATAAGTATTATGCATTTCTGTAGTATTTATCACTTTATCACCCTAAAACAATAATCTTCATCTTTTTTAATTTTTGTGGGAATTCTATTTTGTCAGAGATGTATATAGCAGTTCCGGCTTTTTTTTCACCATGGGTTTGGAGTAACTTTCTCCATCACTTTGCTTCATATTCTCATTTTTCTAAAGACCTTAGGTGAATTTCTTATAAACAATATAATTGGGTTAGCTTCTGAACACATCTAGCCAGTCAGTGCCTTTTAATTGGAGACTTTATTCCATTTATGTTCAGGGTGATTATTGATATTTTAGGACTTGCTTCTGCCATTTTGATTTTTATTTCTTTGATTTTGCCTATTTGTTGCCTTGTTCGGTTTTTTTGTAAAGTGTCTTCTCTTTGATTTAGATAAGACTGTCTTTTTTCCCACATTTCTCCTGGAGGATATCTCTTGGGAACAAAATCTTTCAGATATCCTCTGTTGGGAAAAAATATCTTTATTTTTATTTTGAATCCTAGAGTATTTTGCTGGATATAACAATTTTGACTTGATGTTATAACTGTAGTATTTTGAAAAAAATTCCATTCTCACCTGGCTTATAGATTCTGTTGGGAAAACTGAGCATAGCCTGATGGAATTACCTTTATATGTTATTTTCTTTTTTCCCTGGTCACCTTTAGAATTCTTTTCTTGTATTGGGCATTTGAGTTTGACTACCATATGTCCTGGGGTAGGTGTTTTGGCATCTAGATAACTGGGCATTCTATCGATTTTTGTTCATTTATTTGTGTGTTCTTTTACATTCTTAGATTTGGGAAATTTTTAACAATTGTTTCCTGGAATATGTTCTCTGTTCTTTTTATTTTCACCTTCTGGAATACCCGTTATTCTTATGTTGCCCTTCCTAGTGGAGTAAGGGAATTCTCAGAGTGTTTCTTCATTTGAATGTTATATTTAAATACACTCTTCATAAACCTGGCTATTTAATACATTACTGTCCTGTAGTACACTGATCCTCCTCCATTAGATCAATTCTGTTTCCACGACTTTTTTTATGGTACTCTTGATCAAATTTATTGCATTTTGCTTCCTGGATCTCTGTTAGTTTCCTTTGTGAAACTTCAGTTTATGCATTCTGCTCCTTAATTGCATGTTTGAGTTCATTGTCTTTTTTTCTGGATTCTCTTATCTATCAAATTCCCTTATGATTGCAGATTTCAAATCTTTATATGTTAAAAAGAATCAATTCTTCATATCTTTGAAATTGTTTCTAAGGTGCCAAAAACTTTGTGTTTCCATAATACCTTGTGGTTTTGAAATGTGTTGCTCTCTCTCTTTTTCCCCATGGAGGAACTGCTGGGGTATTTTTTTGTCTATTTGTGAGGTGATGGTCTAGTCGTGTTTTATATTTTTGTCACTTGCAGATTTCTGTAGCTCGTGTTTTGCTGTGTTAGTGAGAGGAGAATGACTGCTAGAGGGTGTAGAGTCACTCAGGATGGGCAAGTGGAGTCGTTGTTACAGTAGACTGGCTAGGCTGGGGTGATTTATAGTGTATTTGGTAGGTTGAAGAGTATCCACTCATCTTATTATTTCACAGAATCTCAGAATGTGACCTTATTTGGAAACTTCATATGTCTTTGCAAACATAATAGCCAAAATGGAATTCTAATTTGATAAGATGGACCCTAACTCCAAAACTGTTTTCCCTAGCAGAAGAGAGGACACAGAGAAGTACACATGAAGATAAGGCCATGTGATAAGGGAACAGAGTTTAGAGGGATCCATATACAGCAAAGGGACACCAAGCATTGTGTTCTGGCCACCAGCAAAAGCTAAGAGTGAGGAGACAGGATCTCCCTCAGCATCATCTAAAGAAATCAACCTGCCAAAAACTTAATTGGATCTCTTAGCACCCTGAACTGCAAGAGAATAGATTTCTGTATTTCAAAGATACTCAATTTTATGGTAATTTGTACAGAATAATCAAAATATAAGGCAATTAATGATTATATCTTAACTATGAAATTATATCTTAACTATGCATGAGTTTTATTTACTTCTTCACACTATTACAATTGTAGAATGGTTCTATAATAAAAATTTATTAAAGAAATTGCAATTATTAAACACAAAATGACTCAAGTTTTCTAAAATATAGGTCTCCAGGGCATTTGAGGACAAAACAAAGTAAAATCAGGATTGAATATGACATATTATATCTCAACTATTAGCATATTTTGAGAACCCTCTTTTGATTTATATATATGTTAAATGACATTCTAGATAGTTATCAATGCCATTACTTCAAATAGTCCATTCCCTTTAACAGTTTGCCACATATTAACAGTATTTTGCTATATTCCACTATATATTATGAACATAGATACCGATATTCATGTAAATCTACATATACAGTTTGAAAATTCCCTCGTTACAAATTATAAAGATATCTTAGGTTTGTAATTATCATGGCCTCACTGCAGAATTAATAATTTGGTAGATTAGTATAGAAAAGTATAAATAATAAAGTCAATTTGATTTTTGGAATGTATGAACCTATGATTAAAATCATGTATTTTAACTGATTGAGCATTAATATATGTCATACATTGTGTTTTAATGACCAAAAATATCTTAATATTATAGTGTATTATTGAAATCATCTTGAGTACATGCAAATATCATTAACATTAGCAGTCATTTAAAAAGTGCAGAGGGATTATCAAGATTTCCTTCTTGGTCAAGGATGATTATTACTTAAGCCATTCCAAAAATATTAACTTATTAACTGAGTTCTCTGTGATTAGCTTCAATGTCTGTTTTGCCACACCAAGGTCCAAACCTGGCTCCATGGTTTCATAACATACTCTTTTCTTCTCAATGTATCTTGTATTCAAAATTCATGCTAAGTCTCTTTAAATTTTTTTCTGTGTATTATATTGCTTCTCTCCTAGACATCTTCATGTCAACATAGTCCAATACATATGACCATGGAAAGTGGTCCATCTCTGAATTCAGACAATGAGCTACAGGGAATCCGCAGGAGCAAACACATTGCAATAGGGAGGGCTGAGTTTAAATCAATGGATACCCAACCAATGGAAAGTAAGTTAAATTGTTCCCAGCTATGTGATCTGCTTTTAAAAGACAAGGTAAACTGAAGAATCCTGAGACATAGCACTTGCATACCTCATGAAATGAAAAATGAAAATGAAAAAAATGCACTATTTTGAATAATATCTATCTGCAGGTGATTTTCATCCAATGCACGAAATGTATGGTGTGATTGGTTTTTATATTTTGATAATTAATTTTATAAAGATAAAGCAAATATTTACATTATGTAAAATAAATCTTTATTATTATTGATTGTTGAGATAATGGTAAGTTGATAGCCTAAGGCACCTGGGATGAAATCTGTTCACCATGTGTCCCCGGATCCTGGACAAGAACATCACTGGAAGATCTAAGAGATGAAGTCTCAATCCCGCTTTGAAGCAGTGAGCCAGAAATTTCACTATATCAACATTGTCAGAGGAGATTGAAAAGGACTTGAAACTTTCACACATGTTAATTTTAGTCTTAATCTCTCATTTGCAAAGAAAATCAAGGAAGACTGTATCCTCTTTCTGCATTTACAAAATAAACAGGTAGCAGAGCTGAAGCAAAGAAGAAAAGATCCAGGTTTGAATGATACCTATAGCAAAGAAGTCTTTCAATTTTATTTTCTGCACTTTAGAGTGAGAAACAAATCAGAAAGGAAATCATTTGGCATCAAATAATAAAAGATTCTGTCTATTTAAACTCATGCTCATGCTACTAAGTCCAATACTAAAGTTCACTTATACTCTGTTCTGATTCACAGATTAATTTTATCCAGAGAATAGTAATCTTAGAATTTGGTAACTATCAGACCAAAATTAACCAAAAGAATATCACCTATTTTCTCCATTATCACACATTGTACCTTTTTCCAGACAAAATCAAGTCAGGTTCAATAACTCATGATTTAATGATTGATTTGCAAAAGGTGTCAACAAGTTTACTTGTTTGTGATCATTTCTCTTATCGGTTTATTCTTCACAAGGCTGACTGTACAAAAGGGAACTTTGCAAAATAAAGAGGATGGTTTGGTGACCCTGTCTCTCATCTCTGTCCTTGTAACCTTAAAGAAAATTCTATGATCAAGCTATTTTTTTACTTGAAACCAAGAATCCTCTTCTCCAGGGAAATTTTTAAGGAAAGATAAGATCAAGAGTAAAGACAAGAAAGGAGACAGGCAGCAAGAGTGTGGAGGAAGACCTTTTTCTTAGTTTTATTTAGGTTTTAATCATGAGTGTTCTTTCCTGTCTTTGGTCACAATGGTATGAATGTGGATACAGCATTGAGAGAAGGCAGACTTACTCACTAACCACCAGGGCACCCCTGTAGATAAGTTATTTGGGCCTCTTCACATATGAAATATTTAGGTGGTTGTGATATTTCAATAAGACTATATGTGATGCAATGGAAATATTTAGGCACTCAATAAATTATCATTGTTTTCTCCTTCCCTCATCCTAATCATTAAAATCAGGTGACTTTCAGATATATATTTCCAATTGACATCTTTCTCCTAAATCTCAGGCCCATTTATCTGATAACCCAATGATGGTCTTAATGTAAATATCCCAAAGGCATCTCAAGTTACACCAGTCCCAGACTGGCTTTTTGTCCCTGATGTTATAGTGCCCTGGAGTACTGTTCCCTGCTGGGGTGAGTGGTGATTCCACATTATCTTTGATTTTTCTCTGTTCTTCCCACATGTCTTTTCCCCAAAACTACGCTGTCCATTCTCTTCTCAAGTTTACAAACAGTGCTCTCCTCTTATTCTCACTGTTGGCTCACTCCATCATTTCTCTTGGTGAACTGTGAAAATGCTCTTTCAACTTTTTGTTTCAGAAGAAAACTCAAATCCTTTCAGACATGGGGTCAATACTTTGGTGGTTTTCTTACTGTACTCAGGTCTATTGTTCACAGACCTAAATCCTAAAATGTAGGAGGAAAAATGTTGATTAAAGGAAAGTAGATTTTCAAGAGAGGCCCATTGAGAAGTAGGGAATCTACTGTCTCAGATCCACATCCCCATGTGAAGGGGCAGCAGAGGTGATATGGACAAACTACAGGTGCAGAGGCACCATGGGGGTCACGGGGGTACTTGGGAGATTCCACAGTCTTTTGGGATTGCAGACTGTGGGACCAACAGGAGGTCTGTTGACTTACCAGGCCCATCAACACAAGCCTTCTTCCTCAATGAAAGAAAATTGTTCCTGTCCGTTATCTCAGCCAAAAGCATATGATGGAGAAAGGAAAGTCCTTTCAATAAATGGTGTTAGAAAAACTGGACAGCCACATGCAAAAGAATGAAGCTAGACCACTCTCTAACACCATTCACAAAAATTAACTCAAAATGGACTAGAAACTTGGACATAAGACCAGAGACTATAAAATTCTTGGAAGACAATGTAGGAAAGACCCTCCATGACATCAGCCTTAGGGAGGCCTTCAGAGATTCGACCCCAGCATCATGGGAAACAAAAGCAAAAATAAACAACTAAAGCTAAAAAGCTATGAAGTTAAGAAGCTTCTTCATGGCAAAATTAAACATCACTAAAACCAGAAGGTAACCTACCAACTGGGAGAAGATACTTGCATTTCATATTTCTGACAAATGTTTGATATTTAAAATACATGAAGAAAAAATTCAATAAAATAAAACTAAATAGCAGAGAAACAGCCAATACAATAAAAAATGGAAGCAGGAATTGGAGAGATTTTCCAAAGAGGATATACAAATGGCCAGCAGGCACATGAAAAGGTGTTCCTCCTCCCTGGTTCTCAGGGGAATGCAAATTAAAACAACAATGAGTTATCAATTTACACCTAAGAGACTAGCTGTTATCCAAAAGTCTGAAAATAACAACTGTTGGCAAGGATGTTGAGAAAAAGGAACCCATTCAAAAAGTTGAAGATGGAAATCCCATATGATCCAGTCATCCCACTTCTGGGCACCCAAAAGATAAAAAAAAAAACACTCATTCTTAGAGATTAATGCACCCCTATGCTTATTGCAGCCCTACCCCCAATAGCTAAAAACCAGAAATTATCTAAATGTCCAATATCAGGTGAATGAATCAAGAATTTGTGGTACATATTTATAATGGAATATTACACAGCCCTTAGAAGAGATGAAATCCTGTCATTTGAAGCAACATGAAGGGATCTAGAGGGGATTATACTGTAAGATAAATCAAAAGAAGAAAGATACCAGATGACCTCACTCATAGGTGGAATGTGAACAGACGAAACAGAAGAGCAGGTTAAACATAACCAAACCCTGAACACTTGCAACAAAACTGAGGTTACCAATAGGGAATGGGACAGAAGGGTGAGAAAAGGGGAAGAAACGGTGGTGGAACCCACCGGACAATGGTGAAGAACACTCGGTGATTTGGTGGAGGGCAGGGTGTGTTGATATATACATACATACATACATATATATATATATATATATATATATATATATATATATGATGGGCACTTAGTTTCTAATTCTTGGCTATTATATATAATACATCATAATCATGGAGATGCATATGTTTCTGTAAATTAGTGTTTTTGTATCTTTTGAGTACATACCCAGTAGTGGAAAGACAAGATTGAACAGGATTTCCATTCTCAGTTTATTGAGGAGTTTCCATACTGCTCTCAGTAAGCATTGCATGAATTTTCACTCTGATTAACAGTTTAAAAAGTCACCTTCTCTGCACATCCTCACCAACATTCATTGTTTCCAGACATTTGATTAATAGCAAATTTCACAGGTTTAAGGTGATATCTCATTATTGTTTTGATTTGCATATCCCTAAAAACAATTTAGGAAGGACATCTTTTTTATATATTTCTGTTGGTCATCTGAATGTCTTCTTTGAAGAAATGTCTGTCTAGCTATTTTGCCCATTTTTTATTATTTTTGCTGAGTTCTATGAGTTCCTTGTACATTTTGGACATTAAATCCTTCTCAGATGTAGGAAATACAATTATCTTCTCCCATTCAGGAGTTTGTGTTTGTGTTTTTGTGGTGGTTTCTTTCCCTAGGCAGAAGCTTTTTAATTTAGAGTAGTCACAATTTTTTTCTCTTCCTTTATTGCTGGATTTAATTCACAAAGATATCTCTCGGGTTGATGTCATGTAATGACTTGCTTAAGTTCACTTCTAAGAATTTTAAGTTCTTATGAGGTCTTACAATCAAGTTTCCATTCTGTTTTAAATTAATTTTTGTGTTTGATTTTAGAAAGCTCTCTAGATTCAGTCTTATCCATGTAGCTGCTCAGTTTTCTCAATATTTGTTATAAAGCCTTCTTTTTTCCATATTACACTCTCAGATATTTGGGGTTAATTAACTGATTATAGATGCATAGGTCTCTTTCTGGTGGTTCAGTTCTATTCCACTGGTGTGTCTCTCTGTTTTAATGCCTGTACCGTACATTTTTGATCACTAGCACTTTGTAGTGTAGCTCAAGATCTTGGATTATGGTATCTCAATGTTTGGTTCCTTTTTTCTCATGATTGTTTTTTCAATACAGAGTCTTATGCTATTCTATACAAATTTGAAATTTTTGTTCTATTTTCCTGAAATATATCAGTGGGGTTTTGATAGGGATTGTATTAAACCTGTATGTTTATTAATTTAAATGACCATATTAGCACTGTTAATTGTTCCCAGCCATGAATGTGAGTTCATTCTTTCTTTCTGTCTTCCTCTATTTCCTTTAAAAAAGTCATATAGTTTCCATTGCACAGGTTTTTGACTTTTTTCATTAAGTATATTCTAATGTATTTCATTACTTTTACTTCTAAGGTAAATGGGTAGAGTTTTTGATTCGTTCTCGTCTATACCATTGCTTACCAATAAAAACATAATGAATTTCTGTATGTTGATTTTATACATTGCCAAATTACTGTACTCATTGAATAATTCCAATATTTTATGAAGTTTTTAGGATTTTTCTATATACATTATATTATCTGCAAATAGTGATAGTTTTACTTACTCCTTTTGAGTTGTACTTTTTTTCCTTTTTGTTGCCCAATTGTTCTGGTTAATGCCTTCAGTCTGATGTTAAATAGCAGAGGTGAGGGTAGACAGGCTTGTACTATTTCTGATATTAGTGGAAACACTCAGTTTTTTATCATAGAAAATGATGATGTTAGGTTTCCCATATACAGCCTTTTTTATGTTGAGGTTTGTTGCTTCTGTTTCAATTTTATGTGGAATTTTTATGATAAGTGTTTGTTGAACTTGTCAGAAGATTTCTCTGTATATATTGATATAATCATAAGGTTGGTTGTTCTCATTGCTCATGGTATTGTGGTGCATTGCTTAAATAAATTCGTATAATTGTCATAGTTCTTGTATCCCTGTGATAAATACTACTGGGTCATGATAGGTGACCCTTTTGAGGTATTTTTATTTTATTTCCTAATAATTTATTGAGAGTTCTTGCAGCTATGTTTATTAGCTATGTTGCTCTATCATATTTTGTTGTTGACTCTTTTATCAGTTTTTATATTGTTGATAATATTAGCCTTATAGAAATTGTTTGGAAGTTTGCCAGTTCTTCAATTTTTGGAGGATTTTGAGAAGAATAGGTACCAATTCTGAAAGTTTGGTAAAGCTCACTTGCAAAGCCTCTGGTCCTGAACTTTTATTTTTGGAGAGACTTTTGACTACCTCTTTAATTTCCTTTATTATGATATTACTGTTGAAACTATTAATTTCTTTCTGATTCAGTCTTAGTCAGCTTTGATCTCAAAATTAAGCCATGTTCTTGTATTTTGACACACCATCATTTGTTGCATATATTAATAAAGTTATGTCTTCTTGATGAATTGACTCACTAGTAATTAGATAATGTTGCATTCTTGTGATATATTTTATCTGATATAAAAATGGCTTCCCCTGATATTTTGGGTTACCATTTAACTGTAAGATTGTCTTATAATCATTGACTTTGAGCTCTGTATTGCTCATTGAAGATGCGTCTCCTGAATGCAACAGAAAGTTGGGTTATGTTTTTTAATCTATGGTTTCTCTGTGCCTTTTGATTGATTAGTTCAATCTGGTAACACTTATTGATATATAACTGCTTATTGCCATTTTGATAGTTGTTTTCTGGGTGTTGAGCTAACAATACCTCTGTTACTCTCTCTTTTTATGTGATTCGAAAGCAATTGCGCTGAGGTTTTTTTTTTTCTAGAGTTGTGCTTTGAGGTTGCCCTAGGGTTAACATTAAAGTTTTCATACTTATGTTTTTACTTGAAATCAAGCTATTCCTGAGCCATTCTACCAGTCTACAGTTTTATTCTACTCCTCATCACATGTTACATATTGATATCTCTCTCCTTCTAAATGGGGATTCTTTTCATTTTGTAGAAATTCCTTGAGTATTTCTTGTAAAGCTAGTTTTGTAGTGATAAAATCCTTTAATTTTTGCTTGTCTAAAAACATTTTAATCATTCCTTCAACTTAAGTGATAATTTAGCAGTTAGAGTCCTTCACAGGAATTGTCTTTCAGCACTTTGAATATGCCATGAAATTCCCTCTGGCCTGTAGAATTTCAGGCCAGAGAAATCTGCTGAGAACCATACAGT
Source organism: Solenodon paradoxus (assembly GCA_004363575.1). Classification (NCBI taxonomy): domain Eukaryota; kingdom Metazoa; phylum Chordata; class Mammalia; order Eulipotyphla; family Solenodontidae; genus Solenodon; species Solenodon paradoxus. Next base: position 21,848 of record RJWH01005106.1, on the reverse strand, counting down.
GACTGCTTGTTTATAACTCATTTTTTCAGCTCTTTTAAAGATTTTCTCTTTATTGTGTATTTATGACTTTGTTATTTTTTAAATAAAGGATACAGGGATGAATAAAGGCAAGGAGACAAGCAAACAGGAATAAGCACTTTATTTTATTTTATTATTCACTTTGGTGTTTCCTGTTGACCCCATGATATGAACCCATGGCCTTGGATGTATGTGTATGTATGTGTAGTGTGCCCAACTACTCCTCTACCAGGTAATGGTTATTTTTGACATTATGTTGAAATGTGTAGGTGTAGGTCTGTCTGGGATTCTTTTGTTTGGAGCTCTTTTGGCTTCCTGAATCTGGAGCTTTGCTTCCTTCCTATACTCTGTATAGGGAAATTCTCGCCTATTAGTTCTCGCCAGCATAAATTAGTAAGCAGTGTTTTTGTTCGTGGGGGAACTATCCCTCTTTACACAACATGCTGAGGCCCTAAGCTCAATGATTAAAAGCCAGATCCCAGGTATGAGAGTGCTGGTTGTGGGGAAAGTAGTAATTTAGTTCTAGAGGAATGCCTGTTTGCCAGTCTCTCCTTAAGGCCCTGGTGACTGAACAGGGTGGTATGTCACCAAGGCAGATTGACCTCTCCCACTTTTATGGAAGATATGTCCCCTTTCTCTATGGAAATGTTAGTAATGTTTCTTTTGAAAGATTTTGGTAGACAAATGGATGTGATTTTAGTTGTGCCATGGATATGGGATGAGGCTGGGACCTCAACAGTTCACCATCCTGGAACCAGAGCTACATGTTTTTTAAAATTTTGTTTTCTTCTATTATTTATAACTGTGTATTTGTTTCTAAATATAATCCTAATAATTCAATAGGGAGTGTTAAATATTGGGGTGTGGGGTCTCTATGCTATGAATCCACAGATCACTCTTTGATCCCAAATTCCTTCATTTTAGCCTTACCCCTACTGTTCTATACTTAATGTTTTAAGATGGCCACTAAATGGAAAAACACGTTCCCCGATTATCCTGTCAAAGGGTAGACAATCCTCGAATTGCCTTCCTACAGGGTAGAAGTCCAAGATCCAGGTGTCAACAATATCGGTTCCTGGGTTGCGGACAAATGTCTTCTCCTATATCCTCAATTGACTCTGAAATCTGTCCTCGTATATTCTAATAAGCTCATCCATACTATTCTATTAGGGCCCACACTAGAGATTTCATTGTATCTGAATTCCCGGGTGAGTAATCCTATCTCCAAATGCACTCACATTCTGAAGTACTGAGGTTCAAAACTTCAATATATGAATCTGTTGGGTGGGATGCAGTTCATTCTATACAGGACTTCCACTTTTAATGTTACCATAAATCTCTACAAAAAAGCAGCAATTTTGATTGCTCCAGAATTGTATAAAATTCTTATGGTCAAGTTTCCTGAATAATACTAATTACTTCTAAATGGTACCAGGAATGGAGAATGATGGAGAGATTCATTGATTCTAGAAGAATCTATTTCCCAATCATTTCAACAAAGGCAGTTGTCATGTTGTGATTCATAAGAACAAAATACACTTGGTCATTCAGATGATAAAAGCATATTTCACACATATTTGGTCTTTATCTACAGATCCCAGGTCACAGTTCCCATAAGCTTTGGAATTTCCTAAATAGTTGAGAACAATGAATATGTATTTTGTTCTGTAATGAGGCCATTTGGAAGCACAATGCGGGAGCAGGGAGGGGGGTGTTGTCTCCTAATACCAAAAATGTGATTAAAGAATTGGAAATTCCAGATTCATCTCCACATCTCCAAGAAAGGCAAAGGGGTGAAAAAATTAGTTCAGTTGCTAATGGCAATTGATTTAATCAATTTTGCCTCTAATAAATTCTCCTTATAAACACAGGAAGAGGAGGTTTGGATAACTTTTATGTTTGGAACCATACACCTTTCATGTGACATTAGTGCATGGTTGCATGCTTCATAAGGAGTGAAACTCCTTTGTTCAAGACTTGCCCTGAACAGAGAAAAGTTGTGGATTAGTATCGTATAGTATCTTTTGTAATAAGTTGGGGATTTCATGAGTCAACCTGTTTCCTTAATTCTATGAGACATTCTAGTAATTTACTGGTACCTGAGGAAGAGGTGATGATGAAGAGGCAGAAAAGGGAACTAAAAGGAAGAAACAGAATTGACATGAAAATACCTACATAAGGTCAGATAGAAGAAAAACAAGTTAATCAGCAATGGAAAGGTGTGGCAGCAGAGAGTGAAAGGCAAATCAACCAAATTGCTCCCCAGTAATTGTCTTGTATAAGATACAGGTTCCTCTTGATACTTACTCGTTAACACTTTGAGTGGTCCTGAAGTTCCTTTTTCAAAGTTGAGCTTGAGACCCTAACCCATGGGTAGAGGGAGGATACACAACATGTGAGTAGGAAATTCCTTGAGTATGCCATTCTACAGGCCAGAGGGAATTTCGTGGCATATTCAAAGGAATATAAACATCCTCAAGACAAACCAAGAAGTCAGGGCAACATGCCCATTGTCTCATAGAGGGCTCATCACTGTTTCCTACAGGCAGACTCTGTCAGGTCCTGCACCTGCTTTCCTCCTTACCTCACACAGGCTCCTGCATCTGCTTAAACCAGCAGAAGATGTCAGGGACACCCACCCTTCCATCTACCCCACAACTGAGTCCAACTCACCACAATATTTCCTCGAAAGCTGGGCAGATCCCGGACTCTGAACACATCCATTGTGGAGGGATGAAACGTCTGTGGGGACATGCTCCACAGAGGAACCACACTTCCATGCTTTTTGGAGGTATCATTGAACCATCTTACCCAAAGTGCCAAGCAGTCTTTCTCCAATATCCAGGGTCTCCTGAGAATCATGGGAACCATGCTCCCCATTTCTTTCCACCCTTTGCTGCCACAATGTCCTCTGAATGATTGAGCATGGGCTCACGCATAAGCAAACACTCATTTTCATAGGTGTTTTTTTCTTTTGCAGGCACAAATGCTCACTCACACACTCACATATGAAAGAAAAAACTGAAATCCACTAAAGCATATGGGGAAAAAATTTTAAGAACATCTTCCTCTACATCAGATTTTGATATCAGATCCTTGTTTTCCCAGCATGTATTTCACCAGCCTTGTACACTTGGTCCCACCAAGGCTTCCAGCATGCATCAGGTCTCCAAGGTCTCCTTTGTGCAATGAGGTGTCCTGAGTCAGCACTTCTATTTTTGTTTCATTTCCATGTTGCCATAAGCAGAGCCCTTGTCGATCTCTGTGAAATTGATCATCCTTTGCAAAACCACGGACGCTGTCGAAACAGGAAAGGCAGGGAGTTAGGAGGAGTGCTCTCTAGAGGTGACAGGACTTAGTAAGCAAGCTGCACCTGGGCTGGCAATCCATCTGCTTTGCAGATTTGTCCCCCAGGCAAAGGAGATTCTTTGTGAGAACAGGACAGGAATTCAAGGGACCATCAGCAGAGAAGCTGGATAAGAAGCAGGCAGGAGCCTGAAGAGTGCAGGGCACATGTCACTTAGTGACCACAGATACCACATTGTCTCAGGACCACAGATACCACATTGTCTCAGGACAACTGTCAAAGTAGTGAGCAGGGACTATGCTAGTCCCTGCCACCACAGAACTGACCCTCCTGCAAGAGGATTTGGCCCAAAGTGTCTGATTCGCAGCCCCATTGGACAACTAGGACTTCAAGAGGTCCCTGAAGACCCCACTAATTCCATGAATGAGTGCAGCCTTGGGGAGCTCCATCAGGCAGGTGGCAGGGCAGCAAACGGGGCCTTGTCACCCTCTGTATTTACTGATGTTTGAGAGGGAAGATGCATAATGGTCAAATCGCCAAGATTTGAAGCTTAGGTAACAGCATGAGCTTCGTGATCTGACCATAGTAGATGAGATGACTGGACAGGCATGGGCAGCCAACCTGTGAGAGGCACTGAGGTCCATGCCTGTTGCTAATAGGTAGACTTTGCTTGGAGCTGGTTCTATAGAGACTGGGGCAGGCTGCTCTTTATTATAATTCCATCCAGTGGAGAAGATGACATTGAAGAAAATGCAGACATAAGCGAACTCTGGACTTCATTGTCCAAAGACCTTATAATAACAAGGCACAATCAGTGAATCAGGGCAAAGCCTAGTGATACATGGGTTCCAGGGAGGAGGTTTCTGGATCAGGGAAAAGAACCACAGGTAACTCCAAAGCTGGAGATTTGTTCCTGCCCCAGCACTTGGACTGAGGCCTATCTTAGAGGAACACCACATTCCTGAGGCAACCATCCCAACTCTCATCACCAAAGAGCTGCAGCTTCCCCTGAGAGCACTGTGCTCTATGTTCTGCTGCTGGAAACAGAGTGACCTAGTCTGTCACACCCTTGGGACTGGGCCTGAAGCTTCCCAGGCACCCGGCTGAGACAAGCACCCAGGACTCTGGACAGGCATTTAAGTGCAGCACCCAGGACCCACTGGCCAGGACTTAGCACTTGTGCCCCAGACACCGACTTGTGTTACCAGCCTGTTGATAGGTTGATATTCTGTGCTCTTGTTCTGTACTTTTCCCATAAAACGTGGGTATTATTTTAACACTTCACTTTTAATATGAAAGTATATCATTTAATTTTGACAGAGATTGCTGTTACTACTGTTTGAGGAGCAGTAGCCAATTTGCATGTTGCAAACACACAATCAAGATTTGCATGATTTGACCTAAAATAATTATATGGATTTATGTGTTGTGATGAAGGTGTCACGATTTGTTAGAGGAAAAGATAAGCTAGAGAAACTCCACTCGTGTGTATTAGTACATGCATTTTTATGCTCTATGTTGAAGAATGTGCTTGAGACTGTCAATAATGATTACTTAGGACATGTCCTTGTGACTCAGGCAGCAGAGACAGCTGAGGAGTGGACCATGGGTTAGCTCAAGGACCTGGATTTGTAACCTGGGGCAGAAAAAAAGACTGAAATGAAACAGCTAAATAAAAATGCATCTGGATCCAGGTCAAGGGGGTGGACTCTTCAGATCTCAGGCTCATTGACTCCCCACAGTACAATTAAGAAAATATCTATTTGGTTAATCGAATGTTTGAAAAGAAACATGATCTGAACCTCCACAGGCCATGGCAGCAAACCTTTCCATAAAAGATAGGAGAAGCTGATCATTCTCATGACTCATCACTTCCTAAGACTAAAGCCACAGGAAAAGCCAGAGAAAGGATATGCCCTTGGAGTCAAAAACAAAATCTCTCTGGAGGAAGTACACTAATGATCCAGCTCACAGTCATTGAGACAGAGGACAGGGATCTTGTGAAGGGTGGAAAGATGTCTAGTGTCCCACCAAATGGAGACACAGCTCTTGAAAGGAGCCAGGATGGAAGGGCTCCATTATCAAAAAGCCTCTAAGTGAAATTGCTGCCTTACCATCATTTCTCAACATGCAACTGGACCCATCCTCTTGAAATCCTACTCCCAGTCTTAAGGGCATGGTTACCAGCCTCTGCTAGGACTGCAGCTCCACTGGAGAACTGAATCTCCCAGAAAGTGTGGGCTTACCAGCTAGATTTACTCTATGGACTGATCTGAAACTGTGGTCTGTTTGGTGAAAGTGGGTCCACAACTAAGGTTACTCCTGGTGAACTTTACTGTTCAGAACTGCGATGCTGGGGAAATTTCTGCATACTCCATACCAACTCCAACACTATATGGCTGACTTCAGGACCCCAATACAGGGTATGCCTCAGATCTTCAATATATCTAACCAAGAGTAAAGTTACATAACTAAAGAAAATCCACTGTTCAAACCAAGATCTAGTCCTCTTTTATGCAATTCAATACCCCAACAAGAGGCCTTTGCTTACCAATAGAAACAAACACAGAATATCAAGCAGGTCAAAGACACAGAGAAATACATGGGAAATGAAGGGTCTAAAATACGCCCAGGAGAAAATCTGATGGCAACAGACTTACTTAAATCGCCTGTAAAGACTTTAGGGATACACTGATAACCATACTCGCTAAAATCAGGAAACCCATAAAGGAACGAAAAGAGAACCACAGCACACTGAGAAAAGATATGAGGCAGCTGATAGCAAGTCAAGGAATTAAAGAAAACAGTAGTTGAAGAAAAGAACACAGTAGTGGAACTCAGCAGCAGTCTGGAAGAGGTCGCCAATAGAACAGGTGACACAGAAGACAGGAAAGTAGGATAAGCTCTAGCAGAATTGGAGAGAGAAAAAACAAATAAAGAAAAGAAGACAACATTCAAGATCTATAGGATAATATCAAAAGAAACAACATTTGAATTACAGTGGTCCCAAAAGGAGAAGAGAGAGAATAAGGGGAAAGTTTGTACTTGAAGAAATAATAGCTGAGACTGTGCCTAATCTGAAAAATGAAACAAGCCTCTACCAGGAAGCTAAGTTCCAAGCAAAAGAAACCAGAACAGACCTACACGAACATATTATCATTAAATTTCAAAAATTCAAAATGATAGAGACTATTAAAAGCAGCTAGAGAAAAATGAGTTATATACAGAACAGCCCCCATAATATTGTCAGCAAATGTCTCAGCTAAAACTTTATAGTTCAGAAGGCAATGACATAATATATTCAAAGTGCTGAAAGAACAGGATTCCCAACCAAGTATAATATACTCTATTAGATTATCATTTAAACTTGAAGGAATGACAATAATCTTTTCAGGCAAGCAAAAGTTATAGAAATTAATCACCATAAAACCAGCTTTGCATAAAAACTAATGGAAGTTCTATGAAGTGTAAAGAAAAAACATTTAAAATCAGAAGGGCTTTATATAAAAACATAAAATACGGTAAGGCGGAGAGGAGAGTAAAGTTGAGGATATTAAATGACACCAAGATTAATTTATTTTCATATAAAAACATCAAATAAGTATAGAAATGTTAATGTGAACTTCCAGGTTGCCTCAAAACATATCTACAGGGGAAAAACAAAGAAGAAAACAAAAAGGGAAGTGACTGCATTCAATTAAAATCAGAAGAGAAAGAAAGAAAATATAGTGTTACCTGCAATAACACCCAGCAAATAACAAAATGGCAATAAAGAGTAGCATTTTAATAAACACCCTAAATACTGATTAATCAAGCACCAAACAAAAGACATAGAGAGACTGAATGCATTAAGAATATAACTCAAGTTTCTGCTGCATTCAGGAGTCTCATAAACATGCAAAAATAGGCTCAAAATCAATGGTTGGAAGACAAACCCACAGCTGAATTGTAATCGAAAAACAGCAGGGACAGTTACTCTTATAATCAAATAAAATGGACTTCCAACAGAATAACAAAAGACAGGAATGGACACTATGTAATGATTAAGGGATCCATGCAGCATGAAGACATTGTGCTCACAAACCTATATGCACTAAATGAAGGAGTATCAAAATAGATCAAGCAAGTATTAACAGAGCTAAAGAGAGACATCAGCATTAATGCAATAACAACATGAGATTTCAACCCACCAGTCACAACAATGGACAGATCAACTAGGTAGAAAATTAGCAGGGAAACAGTCGCTTTCAGTTACAAATTTGAGCACATGGGTCTAATAGACATATACAAATTTCTTCATCCAATGACTATAGAAGTCACATTTTTCTCAATTGTGCATAGAACATTCTTAAGCATAATCCATATGTTGGGAAACAAAATATGTCTCAATAAGTTTATAAAGAGTGAAATCATAACAAGCCTCTTACCTGATTACAATGGATTAAAACTAGAAAACAATCAAAATTAAGAAATCTTCAAGACTCCAAAATATTTGGAGGCTAAGCAACATGCTTCTAAATGACTCTTGGGTAAAAGAGTAAATTAAAGAAGAATTTAAAAAGCATTTGGAAACAAACTAGAATAAAGACGTTAGCTACAGTTTTATAATATACAGCCTACCAAGACTGGATTAGGAAAAACTGGAAAACCAGAGCAGAATTAACACAAATAAGGAAACTGAAGGGGTTATGAAAAAGTCTCACTAAATATAAAAGCCCAGGGCAGGGTGACTTTGTTAAGGTTTTTCCAAACCTTCAGAGAAGAATAATACCTATTCTTTCAATGATTTCCAAAAAAGTTTTTTTAAAAGAATACTTCCAAACACTATCTATGAGTCTAAGATTACACTGATTCCAAAAGCTGACGAAGATATTATCACAGAAGAAAATGATAGACCAATATCTCCGGCAAACATAGATGCAAAAATTCTAAACAAAATATTAACAAACTGAATCCAACAGATAATCAAAAGGATCATTCATCATGACCACAAGGTATTCATTGTGGGGATGAAAGGACAATTCAAATTATGCAAATCTATTAATGTAATAAACCAAATGACAAGAGCTAGGATAAAATGTATATGGTAATATCTATAAACACAGAGCAATATTTTGACAAGATTCAGTACCCAGAGATATGTACTTCAACATAATAAAGGCCATATATGATAAACCCACTGCCAACATCATAACAATGGTGAAAAATTGAAAGAATTTCTGGTAAGATCAGGAAGAAGGTAAGACTGTCCACTCTCATGACTACTAGTTAGCAGAGTACTGGAGGACTTAGAACAATTAGCCCAGAACAAGAAATAAAAGGAATTCAAATAGGAAAGGAGGAAGTATCACTATTGCAGGTGAAATTATAAAATAGGTAGAAAATTCTAAAAACATCAAAAAACTACTAGAATTAATGAACAGAATAAAGTAGCAGGCTATATAGATCAATGCACAAGAATCCATTGCATTTTCATACACAGAAGCAATAGAAAAATGAAATTAAGAAAACTATCCCATTTACAATAGCAGCAAAAAGAATCAAATACCTTGGAATATACTTAACAAAAGAGATGGAAGATCTATATAATGAAAATCTAAGATTTTATTAAAAAAATAGAAGAGATACAAAGAGATGGAAAGATATTCCCTGCTCTTGGTTGGGTGGAATTAACACTGGAAAAATGACCATCTTACCTACAGCAACATACATGTTTAATGTAGTTCCCTTCAAACCCTCTGAGGCATTTTCAAGTAAATGGAAGGAAAAAAATTGAACTGGATTGGAAAAACAAGCTTCCCTGAGAGTCAGAGTAATTATGAGAATAAAGAACAAAACTGTAACTCCCAGATATTGAGCTATACTACAAAATGATAGTGATGAAAGCTGCATGGTACTTAAATAATATCAGCCTTAGAGAAATTTTTAGGAATTCAATTCCAGCATCAAGGGAAACAAAACAAAAATAAACATTGGGACTACATCAAACTAGAAAGCTTCTGCTCAGTGAAAGAAACTATCACCAAATGAAAAAGTAAGCCTGCTGACTGGGAGAACAAATTGTCAGGTATCTGACAAGGGCTTAATATCCATAATATACAAAGAACTCTTTAAACGCAACAGAAAAACAGACAGCCCCATCAAAAAATAGGCAAAATAATTGAATAGATACTTTCCCAAAGAAGATATACAAATGGCCAACATGAAAAGATGTTCCTCCTCACTAGTCATTAGGGAAATGCCAATGAAAACAGTAAGACAGTTACACCTGAGAGACTGGCTGTTATTCAAAAATCCGAAAACAACAAATGCTGATGGGGATGTGAAGAAAACAGAACACTTTTACACTGCTGTGGTGGTGCAAATCAGTGAACCCCTATGGAAAGCAGTATGGAGATTTCTCAAAATATTAAATATGGAAACCCCATATGATCCCATCATCCCACTTCTGAATATTTAACCAAAAGATACAAAAGCACTAATTCACAGAGATATATGCACCCCCATGTTTATTGCAACCTTATTCACAATAACTAAGAGCTGGAAACTACTAAGTACTCATCATCAGATGAATGGATAAAAAAGGTTGTACACATACACAGTGGAATACTACACAGCCCTCCATTCACATCCTGAATCAATGTGGGTGGAACTACTATGCTAAATGAAAATAACCAAAAGTAAAATGGATACTGATGAGCTCACTCATAGATATAATGTGAAGACAGAAAACAGAGGAACAGATGAAACAAAACCACCTATGAAAACAGCAGTAGAACAGAGGTTACCAGTAGGGAATGGAGTGAGTCATGTGGTCTTAAGGAAATGGAAATGGTGAAGGACTCTTGGTAACATTGTGGTGTGCAGCATGTATGGACAAATACTTAAGGAATGGGGAGCCTGCATAGATGGGTCTATAGTATGTATTATTTTGTAAAGCAAAGTTACACCAATAAATACTAAATTTTTAAAAAGTTAGAAAAATGCTGCTTCTTTCCCTAACCCACTCTCTTCCTTCCCTCTGTAAAAATAATAATAAAGATTAAATGATTTCCTTTAGGGTGGAGGCTCAAAGTGGAATTTGGTGCTGAAACACTTTCCTTTTCTTACATTTTCACATTGAGTCTTCCGCGGGGAGTTTATAGCATCAAGTCTTGGCAGGAATGAGTGAGATGTGTCCACTAGGAATGAGCACTCAGGTCACTGCACCCTTCATCTCTGCCATTTCTCAATCAGAGGAGCAGGCACACTTAACCAAGGTCCAGGCTCCCCTGAAGGATGTTCCGTCCCCAGACTCCAAGAGATGGAGACCTCTCAGAGGACTTACAGGAGGTCCCAGCTTTCCCTCTGACTCCAGGAATCACCACATTCCCGTCACTGGGCAGAAGCCTGCTCAGTGGCACCTGCACCCCTCAGATCAGAGCAGTGTCCTGAGCGCAGGAGTGAAGTACCAGAAGAACTTTGGCACTGCTGGGCAGAAAGCACCAGGAATAGGAAACATGCCAGTCCCTATAAGCCCCAAAGGGCCCAGAACTGCTGTGAATGGCCACAGAGACCGTGGATGGTCCCTGGGGGGCCCCTGGAAGACCAAGAGGATGTGACCATGAGAAAAACTGTCTCAGTGCAGGGACATGACTGTAGGTGACACCTGAATTGTCATCCAGGGGGACAGAGAGGAGCTGGGTGGGTGTATGACGACCCCAGGATGCCTCAGGTGTCCTTGAACCAGTCCTAACTTCAGTCTCAGGTTCTCTCATTCATTGCCCACCCTGTGTGTGTGCCCCCTCCCCAGCACAGCTGGGAAGACCCCAGCCTGGACTTACTGGTGACCAAGATGAGGAAAAAGATGGCCAGGGAGAGCAATGACCCACTTCTGGCCATGCTGACGAGGAAGCAGAAGAAGAGGTAGAATGTCAGGAATGCCCAGAGCAGCCAGTTGACCAGCACCCAAGGTCTTCGGGGAGTCAATAGTGGTGTCTCCGGGAATATGCCTGTTCTGTAGTACTCCTCCTGGAAGGCATCCTGGGGACAGAGAGGCTACCCTGAGACTCATATCCCACACAGATTGTGCAACCCTTGAGAACACAGCAGCACAGGGTCCACATGCTCTCCATAGGGACTGGCCTACCCCTGATGACCCACATGCATGTGTGACTGTCCCTTTCCCACAGAGACACCTGGAGAGATCTCTGCATCTCCATAACCTCATCTAGGCACCGGAGCTCAGCCTAGCACTTGGCCTGCCCTCTCCCCTTCCCCACCAGAGCCTTGGGACTGCCCAGCTTCTGGTCTGTGCATCGGGCAGTGATGCTTCCACACCGGGTGGTGTGCACTGAGCCGCACTGAGCCAGCCTCAAAATAACTTGTTTTTCCACTGGCACCAACAGTCTCCCAAGGGCACTGATGACCAAGGGTTATGGGATGGCAAGGATCATGCCTCAAAGATGGTGCTGAGTTGACAAGGCATTACTCTCTGGGCCCCTTGCCTTCCTCAGTATCCACAGTCCAGGAGACTAGGAGACAGTCACAGAGATCGACAGGCCCTGGCATGTCCAATCTGGTGCCCCATCTGAAGTTCAGTACAGTGAATGGACTGACCCACATAAAGTGTGTGTGTGTGCTTATTTGTGTGAGTGTATGTCTTGAGTGTGTATGAGTGTATTTGTATGTGGCTTCATGAATGTGCATATGTGTGTGTGTATGAGTGAATGTCCATGAGCGTGTGGCACAGTTGCAGGCTGTCCGCCCTCAGGCCTTGGGGTCCTGCACACAGAGCCATGGGGTCCTGCACACAGAGCCATGGGGTTCTGCACACAGAGCCAAGCAGCCCCAAGGTCAGGGCTTCTGCAGATCCCCTTCCCTCATGGGTGTAGGGACACCAGAAATGGAACAGCAGAATCCTCAGGGCTGAGGTGGGGACAGGCAATGGATGAAGAGACCAAGGCAGGATGATGGCAGATGACTGGCATCTGGGCATGAGACCTAGGGGCTGACCCTCCTGAGGGTCAGTCATTCATGGGAAGTTACCCTGTGTCTCAGTATAAACAACGGATCAACTCAGGAAACGTTCCAGAGGCTGAGATGTGAAAGTCAGAGAAAACAGCTGTGGGCCACGCTAGGTCCTAATTTGTGACCATTTCTTAGCCCATTCTGTCTCAGTTCTCAAAAAAGTTGAGTTTCCCTGAGAACAAGCTTTCATATGCCTGAAACATACACCTGAAGGCCTAGATTTCTTCTTTAATAACCTGGTATAGGAATGTCCAACATACACTGTCTCTTCCCGGGCTGGCTGTCCTGATCAGTGCACTTACCATCCACTCTAGTCACTGAAATTAGTCCACACAGGGGCTATTTGGGGACCAGACCCTCTGACTACAGATGAGAGGTCAGAAACCAGCAGCCTCTGCCTTTCCCCTTTCCCCAAACTGCTCCAGATCCTTCTACCTTCCTCTGGACACCAGATCTCAGTGCATATCGTCATCAAGCACTTATAGTTCAAGCACCTTAGTGCAGAGGGCTCCACCCACAAGACCTGCCAAGCAGAGCAGGTCACAGAGACAAATGACACATGACACTGATGAATGGTGACAGAGATATGACATCCAGCCCTGTCAAGTCTTCCTTTCTGCCTCCTGCTGGTACCACAGTCATCTCTCTCCTGTCAGGCAGGGCCCCAGGACCCTGATTACTAGACTGGGGTGCAGGGGTTAATGTTTCTGGAACAAACCAGCTCTTTCCAGAAACACTTGCTCTCTTCTTGCCCCTCCACCCAGCAGACCATCAGAGGCAGGGTCATTGATACCTGAGGTGAGAGTCCGGGGAGGGGAGGGCTGGTCTCCGTGTCCCTCCATGGTCCAGCACTCACCTTCTCCTGGTAGAGCTGGTGCAGCCAGGCCGCGCACTTCTCCTCGTCATCTGGGACTTCTTCCAATGGGATCCGCCTGCAGGACAGACCGTGAGTGGACAGAGAATGCTGTAACTGTCAGCTGTCCTTGGGTGTCTGCTTAGAGGACCCAGCAGTTGACAGAAAGGGGAATGGACACACATGTGGGAAGGAAGGCTGTGGGCAGCTGTGTCATGAAGAGGACCAGGGGACCTGCAGAGGACATGGCCTCCTTCACCGTCCTCAGAGGAAGATCCCAAGCTGACGTGGGGACAAGCATGGGAGAAACAATGCCTCGGTTTCCACAAGAGACAACCCAATAGTGTGCATGTAGGGGATGACAAAACCATCACAGTACTTTTCTTAGCAGGTAGTGACAACACCAATGGTAAATAGAATCCTAAGAGATTCCCAAGGGGTGTTTTTGAGGCAGATTTTCTGCTCAGTTTGGACAGATAACAAAATTCCACAGGCATCTAGTGTCCCCCCAGGATGACAGAAGCCAGGGAGTCCCCAGATTTTGTATTCAGACACAGTGGTGGCTCCAGGCTCAAGCTGAGGCATCTATGGGTCTGCCATTTGCCATCAGTCCATGCTGGAGAAGACCTGGAGAAGTCACCAGATGAGTCTCTGGCCCCGTTTACACTCCTATTGGGACTGGCATTGGGGTTCAAGGCCTGCTGGGGAACACCTGCTCTAAACAGGTGCAATTCTGCCTGACTGTGATTTTCCAAGGGCCACTAAAGCCCACACTGGCCCAGACCTGTCCTAGTCATGAGACGCATTCACAGAACTCATCCACCATGCCATGGCCTGTGAAGAGTGTAGTGGGTGGGATTCAACTGAAGCAACTTGGTCAGTGCTGCCTGGAGATGTTTGTTTTTATCCATTGAAATATAATTTTATATTTTATCTATTAGAAAATAAGATTAAAGCAAATTGGAACTAAAATATTCCTTCAAAGAATCTCCTCTCTGGTAATAATTTGCTGGCCAACCTTTTTAAAAATCTACTTTTTTATAATTTTTACTGTATTAATTATTCTACACATTGAAATAAGTTCCTATGTCTAGGTTCCCCTTTCCTTAGATATGTGTCAGCACTCCATGTCCTCCATCAAATCACCAAGTGTTTTTCACTATTGTGCAGTGGACCCCACCACCACTTGTCCACCCCATCCCATCCTCTTTTGGCCACCTCAGTTCTGTTGCAACTGTCCAAGGGTTTGTTTTGTTTCATTTGTTCCTTTGCTTTGTCTATTCACATTCTACCTATGGGTGAGGTCATCTAGTATCTTTATTCTTTTGATTTATTTCACTTAGCATAACACCATCTAGATTCATTCATGTTGATTCAAATGACAGGATTGCATCACTTCAAAGGACAGTATAGTCTTCCATTGGGTATCTGGACCACATCTTCCTTATCCACTCATTTGTTGCTGGGCACTTAGGTAATTGCCAGTTCTTAGCCATTTTGAATAGAGCTGCAATAAACATGGGGGTGTATAAATATTCGTAGATGAGTGTTTTGTATCTTTTGGGTAGACACGCAGATGTGGGACAGCACAATCACATGGGATTTTCAACTTCACCTTTTTAAGCAATCTCCAAACTGTTTTCCATAGGGGATGCACCAATTTACACTCCCACCAACAGTGTAAAAGTGTTCCCTTCTTCTACATCCTCACCAACATTTGTTGTTTCCATACATTTGGATAATAGCCAGTCTTTCAGGTGTAAGGTAATATCTCATTTTGTTTTGATTTGCATTTCCCTGACATCCAGTGAGTAGGAATATCTTTTCATATTCTCTTCAGAAAAGCCTCTTTAATTCTTCCTCCCATTTTTTATTGGATTGTCTGGTCTTCTGTTATTGAGATTTATAAGTTCATTGTATATTTTAGATATTAAGCTTTTGTCAGATATATGAAATGAAAATATCTTTTCCCAGTGAGTAGGTTTCCTTTTGATTTTGGCGATGTTTTCTTTCACTGTGAAGAAGCTCCTTAGTTGGGTGTAGCACCAGTTGTTTTAATTTCTTTCTGTTTTAATTTGCCTTGGTGGTAGAGTTGAGTCCCCAAGGGCCTCTCTAAGGCTGATGTCAGGAAAGTCTTTCCTATGTTGTCTTCTAATAAATTTATGGTTTCTGGTCTTATGAACAAATCTCTAGTTCATGTTTAGTTAATTTTTTTGAATGGTGTTAGAGACGGGTCCAACTTCATTTTTTTGCATGTGACTGTCCAGTTTTCCAAACATCATTTATTAAAAAGAATTTCCTTTGGCCATCATATGCTTTTTGCTCCTTTGTTTAAGGTTAACTGACTGTATGTGAGTGGGTCAGTTTCTGGTGATTCAGTTCTATTCCACTGATCTGTGCTCTGTTGTTATTCCACTACCATACCATTTTGATTGCTATTGCTTTATAATATAGTTCAATATCTGGAAGTGTAATGCATACAGATTCATTCTTTTTTCTAGTAATTGCTTTGGCTGTTTGGGAATTCTTGTTGTCCTATGCAAATTTTAAGATTTTTGGTTCTATTTCCTAGAAACAATCCTATGGTATTTCAATGGGGATTGCATTAAATCTGTATACTGCTTTGGGTAAGATGGCCTTTTTATTGATGTTGATTATTCCCAGTCATGGGTAGGAGATGTTTTTTCCATCTTTTTGTGTCCTCCTCTATTTCTTTAAAAAGGACTTGAAATTTTCAATTTCAGGTCTTTTACTTCTTTTGTTAGGTATATGAACAGGTATTTTATTCTTTTAACTTCTATTTTAAATGGTGTGATTTTCTTGATTTCATTTTCTATTAGCATGTTGTTTGCATATAAAAATTCAATAGATTATTGTGCAGTGATTTTGTAGCCTGCCACTTTACTGTATTCACTGATGAGTTTTTGGTTTTATATATATATATATATATATATATATATATATATATATATACACACACACACGCATACATACATACTCATATGTATATGGTGTGACTTTCTGAATTTCACTTTCTATTAGCATGTTGTTTGCAAATAGAAAGATATGACGACATGTTTTTTCTATGTGTATGGGGACCTGAGGCCTTTAGATGGGAAGCAATTTAACTCAGGCCCCCAGTGCACCCAAACTGCTCTCCAGGAGCTTTGGGTTTTTTTTACGGCCCAGTGGGAATGGTCAGCCACTGAATTTCATGTGCTGTGTGCAACTTATTATTTGTGTGTTCTTTAAAAAAGCAATCGTAATATTCTAGAACAACCAACTTAGTATGACAGTGACCCAGGTCAACTGCGTTTGACTGTGTTCATTCACCGCCATTGCTCTGACTCGTTTCCGCCTAATTTTGATGACACCGTGGAACACTGCAGTCAGACACATTCCAAGGTGATCAAACGGCAGAGACTGGTGTGTCCTGATCTTGTGGTGTGTTTTCAATAACTTCACAATAGCTTGGATGAAACACCTAAGTGAGTCACTGCTGAAATGGTCTCCAGGTGCTTCTACCTCTTTTTATAAACTGCATGTATTCTGATATGTAGTCAGTGGAATTCTAGGCAGCTGTTAATAGACCAAGTCACGTCCTTTGCAAAAATTTTGATGGAAGAGAGGAGAACTGCTAAGAAAATAAGCCATAAAAAAAGAAAACCACGGAATGATTTTACCAACATGTGGAGTATAGAGAAAAACAAACAAACAGACCAAAATCAAGAAAATTTCGAGGGTCCAAGAGTGAACGGACCAGGGGCATGGCAGCGAGGAGGGGACCAGGGGCATGGCAGCAGGAGGGCAAGACGAAGGGAACAAGGCGGAGGTAAAGGGTGCATGGACTTGATGCTGGCTGAGCTCTGAGACACACACAGACTGCGTTGTGACTTAATGTACTAAATTGTATAGAGCAACTCAAACAGAAAAATGATAAAGAACGAATATTAATTAAAGCTTTTAAAATTATATTCTCTTTTTCTGTGTGTCAGACACAGCCTCTAAGAAAAAGGGACTAAAATTAATTTCACAAACAATATGAAAATGAATTAGAATATTGCCTTCTACTTGACAATCGAACTCTGTGATCAGGGAGGGTTGGTGAGAGATGAGGAAAAGAGGGTCACCTGGATATTAGCGATTGTGACATGTGTCTCCCAAGTGCATAATATAAACAAGGACTGCAAGCAAGTTGCAGACAAAAAAACACATCAATTTTCCTGGAAGAGAATCTGCAGGGCATTTGTATGTATGTACTTGGAGGTGTGCACTCTGTTTCCTCTAAGGGAAGGAGCCAACTTACCGAACATAACAATCTGCATGATATTTCTTCCCCCTGAGGACTCCCAGGAGCGTGGGGTGTTCCTTATTTCTGAAGTTGAGTGTAAAGTCATATACAGCTGGAACTGAAAACAAGAAAACAAACACAGGGCAGCATATGGCGAGTGGAGCCAATATTGTGTTGTAGACACACACCTTGGAAAAAGCAATCACATGCAGACGTTGTCAGAAAGATGGTTGACTGGTGTCCTCCTGATGCTGGTTTCTATATTGTCCAGATGTCTCTCCTGAACACCATCACTTTGTGTGATCAGGGAAGAACACGCATGGAAGGTTGTGTTGGGAGGGGATGCCCAAGAAGGCACCCCGGTCAGTGCCAGGTCAGTGAGGGGCAGGGAGAGGGCTCTCAGGGGCAAGCAGGGGGAGTCCTGGGATGAACTCATTTTGAGGAAGATGTAGGACAGCCATGTCCTGTGGGAAGTGTTTGTTTGGGTGACATAGGCCGAGGGTAGGAATGAGGCTCAGCCAAGCCAGTGAGACCACCCTTCTGCCAGTGCCATGATTGTCCCCTGGGTCTGATGCTTCTGTGCCTGTCTTTGTGAAGACATAGGTCACGGTGACCACAGGAGCAGTGGGAACATGAGTACAAAGTATGAGGAGGGCAGTATGAAGCACACAGAGGACCACGGGTCAGAGCTGGACGTGGAGGGTGGACAAGGGCCATAGGGCAGGACCAGCAGGGCTCTGGAAGCACACGTCACATGGATGTACACCTAGCAGACATGGGTCCATGGCTCATGAGTGTCACGGAACCCCATGGTGGGCTCACAGAGTTCCCACAGGCATGTGGGCTCCAGGTGGCCAACATCACTAGAAAGTCTGCTGACCCACCACCCACCCCGTCATCCCAGAGGAACCTGGGCGTCCTGACCGTTGCCTCCTGAGGTGGGAGGAGCACCGAGGAGGAGGCCCTGGGTGCAAGTCGTGAGGCCAGAGCTGGGACTGGAGCTGGCAAGGCTGGGCATTGGGCCCTCCTCCCTGTCCAGGGGCGGGGCAGCTTTTCTTGTCCCCAGCCAGGCCCAATGCTGACTGGGCATCCCTTCTCAACTGGGACATGGCCCCTCGAGGCCTGGGGGCTTCGGGAAGCCTGACCGCACACGGTGTAAATAAAGCAGGCGCTTCCACACTGAGGAGAGAGGAGGCGCACAGAAGTCAGAACACGAGACCAGAGATGGTTGTTCTGTGCCTTTCTTCCTGTTCTTACCCACAGCTACTTAAGGTTCCACACTCAGATGGTCAGCTGCAGCAAGGGACGGTGGAGGCCGCTGTGCCAGTAGATGGGCAAGAAATGTCAACAAAACCATGACAGGAACCCGGGCTAACCAGGCAGCCAGATGTGCTCAAGGTGAACCCCAGGTGAGAACAGAGTCCAGCACATTCCCCATGGCCTACAGGACTGGAGCAGAGCAGTGTGTGTGTGCCTCGTAGTGGGGAGGAGTTGTGTGGGATGTGTTAGTGTGGTGGGTGTGTGTGAGAGAAAGTGTAAATGTGTAAGTGTGTGAGGGGTGAATGTGAGCAGTCTGTAGTGAAGTGTGAGGGTTGTGTGTGTGAGTAGAGAATGAGGGTTGTATTAGATTACTGTGTGTGAAGCATGGAGGGTATGAATATGACGTATGTGTGTATGAAGTGGGTGAAGTGTGTTTGGCGTGTGTGAAGGCCGAATGTGTGAGTGTGTGTGGTGTGTGAGTATAAGGCGTGTGTGGTTGTAAGAGGTATATGTGTAAGGGGCACCTATGAGGTTGTGAGGGGTGTTATTGTGAGGATTTTGTATGTGTGAAGTTGTGAGGGGGTGTGAATGTGCAAAATATTTCACTGTGTGAGGTGTAAGAGGTGTGTGAAAGTGCAAGGGATATGTCAGAGTAGGGCATGGATGTGTAAGGTGCATGAATGTGAAAGCATGAGGTGTGTGGAAGTATATATGTGAGTGAAGGATGTGTGCGAGGTGTGTATGTGTTAGCAGGCAGAGTCCACATCCAAGCCCAGAGCTTGCCTGGCTGGCAGGCGTGGGCATAGCTGGTGATTCAATGCTAAGGCCCAGTGAGTTGGAGCAGCAGGGGAGGCTGGGACGCCTGCTTGACAGGTAGCAAGCCAGATGTGAGCAGACCGCAGGAGAAGGGAAACGCACAGCCAGGAAACAATAAATCAATGTGCTGATTTAGAGACTGCCAGTCATTAGCACAGAGCCTCAACCAAAAATGGCACCAGTCCAGTTTAAAATGCCAAAAGTGCTTTCATCATAAGGTATGTGCTAAGGCACAAGGACAGCACCATGGGTTTGTGCTAAGGCTCAGAGATGGGCTGCTGGAAAGAACATAGAAAATTAATCATAAATGTGCCAAAAAAGGCACACCAATCAATTAAAAAAGAGACCACTGATAAGTCAGTAAAAACCCTTGTCCCATCTCAGAGCACTCAACAACAAAGGGCAGAAAGCAAGCTGCCAGACCCCAAAAACTAAGGTCCCTCACCCTCTGGTCGCTCCCACTGTGGATGATCCACTCTGTCTTTGAGAGTGTTTTCTCTCCTTTCTGAATAAAAATTTCTTTTGTGTCACTCCTGTGTTTTAACTCTATTTTCTTCTCATGTTCTGTGAAGTCTGTGCTCTGGAATAAATCTTTTCAGAGACACAAGTTCCCACGACAACTGAGGAAACTGAGGCACACACAAGCATGCTCACGCATGTTTGCATGGTCTCATTCTTACCTACATGTCTCACAGGAGCTCTTCTTTATCAACATTCCTCACATGAATTCTCTAGTAATACTTCTCACCGTATTCTTTGTTACCTCCATTTCTTACAGAAACCCCTTCTTTACCTACCTTTCTCAAGGAACATTTTTTACCTATATTTTTTTCACATGAATACAGCTGTACATCATTTCTTATAATATCTCTTCAATTCCTGTGCGTCTCACGAGACCATTTCTGTGCCTAATTTCAAATGGAGACTCTTCTGCACCTACTTTCCTCACAGAATCTTCCTTACATAGAGTTCCTACATGGGTTCTCCCTTCCCTAGACTTATCACAAGAGCTCTACCTCAAGACAATCCACAAGCAGAGATTCTCACAGGATCTCAGCTTTGTATTTTTACAATGAACTTGTCCTTATTTACATTTCTCAAAGGAACTCTTTCTTAGCCACCAGTCTCACAATGACTTTTCCTTAAGTGCATTTCTCTCACTGATACATTTCTGACCAACATTGCCCGCATGGACACATCCTCACCTACATTTCTTACAGGAGCTCTTCCTTACCTACATTTGTCCCATGGACTCTCCGTATCTACATTTATCACCAGGAGCCCTTCTTAACATGCATTTCAAAAATGGAATCTACCTTATCTACGTTTCTCACATGGAGTGGTTCCTAACCTACATTCTTCAGAGATATTCCTTAACCTCATCTCCCACAGGAGCTCATCCTTAATTACATTTTTTACACAGAGCTTTCTTTATCTAACTTTCTCAAAGGAACTCATCCTTACCTAGAAGTCTCACAATAGCTCTTCCTTACCTAGTCCCTCCCCTGGATACTTCCTTACCAACGTTTCTCATAGGAGGTCTTCTCTTACCTACATTTCTAACAGGGAGACCTTCTTTAAATACCTTTCTCACTATGAGATCCCCTTATCACACATTTCACAGTGACTCTTACCTACGTTTCTGACAGGAGATCTTCCTCACCTACATTTTTTACCAGAGTTCCTCTTTACCTTCATTCACAAAGGAGCTCTTCTGGACATTTCTTACACGGAGCTCTCCTTACCGACATTTCTCAAACACCTCACAGTGACAGCAAAGCCCTTGGATCGGGGCAGCAGGTGGTACTTGAGGGGGGGCAGCCCCTTGGTTTGGGCCACCTGCATGCTCAGCTGGTGCTTCTTCTCTGTGAACCGGGTGCCCTCACAGTGAATCATGAGCTGGAAGGGATGAGAAGCATCACACAGTGTTCTCTGCATACTGTGCCCACATTCACACAGCATGCCCTCCCTTCCCCAAACCCAGTGGCCCCGGTCCCAAGCGGATCTTCAGGATTGCTAGTCCAGCGAGTAGGGGACTCTCTATGGCTCCTATTTCACCTCCATGTGGGACCCATAGGACAACCTTCCCATTAGTGTTCAAGGCAGGATCTGTTTCATCTCATTGTCCCTGGTGTTCAAGATTCTCCTGAACCTCAGAAAGAAAGTGTTCACCATTCGTGTGTACTTAGTACATACAGGAGTAAATGTTCTTCCTCAGTAAATGTTCTTGATGGTGAAAAGAGCATCATGAATGTGTGCATGCAAGAGTATCTGTGAATATGTGTGCAAGAGCA
>RJWH01005105.1:0-85409 GCA_004363575.1 Solenodon paradoxus | reverse complement strand
TGCAGTGGCCACCTGTTACTGGTGGACTCCGTTCTAGTGCAGTGGCCACCTGTTACTGGTGGACTCCGTTCTAGTGCAGTGGCCGCCTGTTACTGGTGGACCCCGTTTCTAGTGCAGTGGCCACCTCTTACTGGTGGACTCCGTTCTAGTGCAGTGGCCACCTGTTACTGGTGGACTCCGTTCTAGTGCAGTGGCCACCTCTTACTGGTGGACTCCGTTCTAGTGCAGTGGCCACCTGTTACTGGTGGACTCCGTTCTAGTGCAGTGTCCACCTCTTACTGGTGAACTCTGTTCTAGTGCAGTGGCCAAGGGTTGGTTTGTTTTATCTGTTTCTTTGCTCTATTCACATTTCACCTAGGAGTAATATCATCTGGTATCTTTCTTCTTTGGCTTATTTCGCTTAGTATAATCCCCTCTAGTTCCATCCATGATGATTCAAATGACAGAATTTCATTTTTCAGATTTTTTGTTCTGTTTACTGGAAATAAGCCCATGCCATTTTAATGGGGATTGCATTAAATCTATATATTGCTTTAGGGGTAACATGACCATTTTAATGATGTTGATTCCTCACAACCATGAGGAGGAATGTCTTTCCATCTCTTTGTATCCTCCTCTATTTCTTTAAGAAGAATTTGTAGTTTTCATTGTACAGGTCTTTCACCTCTTTGTTAAGTATATTCCAAGATATTTGTTTCTTTTTGCTTCTCTTTTAAACGGTGTGGTTTTCTTGATTCATTTTCTCTAGCATGTTGTTTGAGAATGCGAGGAGTTTTTGTGAATTGATTTTGTAGCCTGCCACCTTACTTTATTTGTTGTTTATAGTTTTTTGACAGTTTTAAGGATTTCCAATATTTATAATCATGTTATCTGCAAATAATGATAGCTTTACTTCTTCCTTTCCAGTTTTGATTCTTTTTATTTCTTTTTCTTGCCTAATTGCTCTAAGACCTCCAGTACGATGTTAAATAGCAGCCGTGAGAGTGGACAGCCTTGCCTTGTTCCTGCCCTTAGAGAAAATGCTTTCAATGTTTTGCCATTGACTATGATGTTGGCTGTGGGTTTTTCATATATGGCCTTTATTATGTTGAAGTATGTACCTTCTATCCCCAGGGGTTTTTTTTAATCATAAATGATAAGTGTTAGATCTTATGAAAAGCTTTCTCATCATCTATTGATAGATCATGTGGTTTTTCTCCTTGGCTCTTGTTGATATGGTGTATGACATTAATAGAGTTATGTCTGTTAAACCATCTTTGCATTCCCGGGATAAATTCCACTTGGTCATGATGGATGATATTTTTGATACAATATTGGATGCAGCTTTTTTAGAATTTTTGCATCTATGTTTATTAGAGATATTGGTCTGTAATTTTCTGGGTGATGTCACTATCAGTTTTTTATCAGTGTGATGTTAACCTCATAAAAAGTATTTGGAAGTGTTCCTTGTTCTTCAATATTTTGGAAAAGTTTGAGAAGAATAGGTATTAATTCTTCTCTGAAAGTTTGTTAAGACTCATTAGAAAAGTCATCTGGTCCTGGGGTCTTTTTTTCAGGGAGACTTTTGATAACCTCCATTTCTTTGCTTGTGATTGTTCTGTTCAGGTTTTCCAGTTCTTACAGGTTTAGTGTTAGTGGACTGTATTTTTGTAAAAATCTGTCCATGTCCTCACGGTTGTTTACTTTGTTGGCATAGGGTTGTTCACAGTAGCTTCTTATGTTTTGTATCTGTTGTAACTTTTCCTCTTTCATTTCTGATTCTAGTTACTAGTTTTTTCTCTTTTTTTATTTGTGAGTCTAGTCAGTGGTTTGTCAATTTTGTTTAGTTTTTCAAAGAAACAGCTTTTGATTTCATTGATCTTTTGGATTATCTTTTTGTTTATGATTTCATTTATTTCTGCTTGAATTTTGATTATTTCCTTTCTTCTACTGATTTTTAGTTTTAATTGTTCTTCTTTCTATAGGTGTTTTAAATGCAGGGTTACATTGTTTATTTGTAATTTTTGTTGTTTCTTGAGATAGGCCTTGAGTGCAATGAACTTCCCTCTTTGTGCTATTTTTGCTGCATCCCCATAGATTCTGGTAGCTTGTGTCTTCATTTTCATTTATCTCTAAGTAATTTTTAAGTTCCTACTTGATTTCCTCTTTTACCAATAGTCATTCAGAAACATATTGTTTGGTCCAACTTTCTTTTTGTGGTTGATTTCTAGTTTTAAGACATTGTGGTCAGAAAAGATGCTTAGTATGATTTCAGTCTTTGTAAATTTATTAAGACATGTTTTGTTTCCCAACATATGATCTGTCCTTGAAAATATTCCATGTGCATTTGAGAAGAAATTGAAACCTGTAGTCATTAGAATAAGTGTTCAGTATATGTCTGTTAGACCTAAGTGTTCCAAATGAGCACTTCAAACTGCTAGTTTCCTGTCAATTTTCTGCCTGGTTGATCTGTCCATTGTTGTGAATGGGTGTTGAAGTCTCTTACTATTATTGTATTGCTATCAGTGTCTCTCATCAGTTCTAATAAATACTTGCTTAATATATTTTAGTGATCCTTTATTTGGTGTACATATGTTAATAAACATTATGTCTTCTTGCTGAATTGACCCCTTAATCATTATATAATGTTCATCTCTGTCATACATTACATTTTTAGTTAGAGGTCTGTTTTAGCTGTTAAAAGTATAGTTGTTCCTGCTTTTTGTGGTTTCCATTCATCTGTAGGATTGTCTTCCAACCATTGACTTTGAGCCTTTGTTTATCTTTTGAAAGAAGGTGAGTTTCTTGAATGCACAGAAGGTTGACATGCTTTTTTATCTACTGAGCCACTCTTTGTCATTTGGTGAGTTCAGCTCAATTAACATTTAGGCTAATTATTGATATGTAGCTATTTGCTGTCATTTTATAATTTGTCTTCTGTGTGTTGTTCCAGACAGTGCCGTTGTTCTTTTCTTTCTCCTCTTAGTTCAGTTTGGTGGTTATGTTTTTTGATTGGTTTCCCTTTTTGTTTTCCCCTGGAGATGTATTTTACCTGCAAAACTTTCCATTTTTAATCCTGTGACTTGGGAAGTGTTTCAGGGAGGCAGTGTTAGAATTTGAATTGCATTTGGAAGTTTTGGCATGTTAAAGAATACAGATCATTAGATATTCAGAACTGTTTCCTTTTTTATTTAAGGTGTCTCTCAAACAATTTTATTCATGTAAAAGTTCTCAAGAATCCATTTGTGATTTCAAACTTTTCCATGGTGAAATTATGACATTTGTTGAATTATGTTCATAATCTAAGAAGTTGAGGGGAGTAGTTAGAGCTGAGACACAGATTGAGAACAAGAAACCTCCATGTACCTGCAACAGTTGGTAAAGAAGGCAGGAGATATGAAGTGGCACCAAAGATCAGTTGTCATCAACTGAGAGCAGCCAGAACCCCAGCTCCATGCAGAAAGAACTAGCAAAACACTTCTCAGGATTTTAAGGCCTAAGGAAAGTCCTTAGGAACTTTAGAAAAAGGGACACAATACACAGTTTGTCTAAAGATACTGTTCTGATAAGACTTGAATTTATCAGCCTTTGGTCTGCTGGAAGATGAACTTTGTAAGCCCACGTCTGTCCTGTCTGTGGATTTCCCCTTATAGTTAAATGACAAGATCCTGAATAAGCAGACAGGTGATAGGAATGCTGTAGGTAGAATTAGAAGCCAGGATTCACTCAGGCAGTTTAATTTGATAAGACTTAAAGTCATAGGATCCAAATATCATGGTGACACTGAAATGCTCAACAAAATTATTGAATATATTCCTGCAGGCAGGATGGCCTTGAGGTAGAAATTAAGTGGCTTTATGTGTGTACTGTCACAGTTATGGGTCAACTGAATCCAAGTGGAAATGTCAGTTGTTAAATTGTAGGGTAACCCAACACTACTAGCCAAAGACAATCAGAGATTTATTTATAGTTTGAAGAAAGCTTTTTTAATTAGGTTTATTTAACATGTTGCAATAGGAAGCGAGAACAGAGGAATCAGAGATCTCAGAAAGGGAGGCAATGAGGAAAGGCTGCTCATGGGATTTTGTTAGATTAGGGACCTTAGATCATATGGCAGAAATTGGTAATCGAGGCAAGGATTGGTAAGATTTTGTTAACTAGATGAATTACTAGAACTCAGAAGTTCTAGTGTTAGATCAGATGCAGTGTTGCTGTAGAGTGACTATTTAATTAGTTTGCCTGAGGCCTTCGAATGTATTCTGAGGGATCTGGTGTTAAAGAGTTTGAGTTTAGTCTGTGATGCATGTCGTGATTTGGTTTTGTTCCATTTATCTATAAGTACAGTTATAAATTGTGGCTTTGGTTTCAAAAATCCAAGAAGCAGTCAGTACAATCAGTATAGTTTCTTGTGTATGTAAAGTTGTATTTGTAATTGTTGAAAGGCCTCACCAAAAAGTTGACTTTAAGAATTCTGTTTTGTAACAAAGCACCACAAATTTAGGAGCTTAAAAGAATAATCATTTTTTAACTTACCCAGGTCACTTGTGATGTGGACTTCTCTGCTCAGGGCCTCAAAAGCTGAGGCTCTGGGGAAGAATCCACTTTTAAAGTTCATTCAGGTTGTTAGCAGAATTGAGTACCTTGTGGTGATAAGAATGCAGTCCACATTTTTGGTGTCAACCAATAGGCTGTCTCAGCTTCTAGAGCCTGACTGCATTCCTTGTTGTGTGGTGGCTGCCTCAGCCTTAAAGTTAACAATACAGAACTTGCTCTTTAATTTTTCTTGTTCTTCAAATCTCTTAATGCCCACCTATCTGACCTCGAAGATTTAAGTTTCATGAGTAGGTCAGGCCCACCTGGATAATCTCCCCCATTTTAAGGTAACTGCTGTGAAATTTTAATTACATTTGCAGACTTCCTAGGTGACAGTACCTAGATTAGTGTCTGATGGAAACTGGGACAAGGGCCCAGTAACGGAGGAGAGGGCAGCTCCTGCCTACCAAGTCTTTTCAATGTTTCAAAGGGTAAGCTGCAGTTTTCTCTGTCTTTTTTGTTAACTCTTGTTTTTTATAGGCATAGCTTGAATTCGTGGTTGGATATTTGAATATTACAGTAAGATTCTGTTTGGAGTATAGTTCTGCTTATCTTCGAAAAGTCTCATATATATGACACTAGCAAGGAAAGTTTTTGTCATTTACTATTCTTTCACTTTTAGCATCTACTACTTGTATTTTAATAAAGAAAAGATTGGAATGTGGGGCAAAGCAGGTTTAAAAATAAGGCTGTAGTCCAAATACCTTGGTCTATACATTCAGCATTTTCTTTGTTTTTGTTGTTAAAAGATATATCATTATCATATAGCATATGAAATAATTATATATACTGACTTCTTAAATATGTCCTTTCTGATTATAAAAGTAATACAGGGTCATTGAATAAAGCTGAATAAAATAAATTGGAATCTTGTTACCTGTATGTGGGAGTATATTTCCTTATTGCCTTTTTTTCTTAAAGAGAGGAAGGAGGGTCAAGGAGGAAGAATTTTGAAGGAAGGAAGAGGAGGAAGAAGTGCTTTTGTTTATCTATTTTGGTTGTTCCCTCTGTCTCTGGGTCTTAGCCTCAGGTCTTGAACCCAGGTCCTTGGTCTGTGTCCCACCCATTGATTTAGCACCTGAGCCACCAGGGTGCACTCTTCATGCCTTTTCTAATGTAGTTTGTAGTCACAGTTTAGCTCATAGCTCATCTCGTATGACTTTAAGTATAATTAACTTTGAATACTTCTTTGACATACTACTTATCACCAAATAACTTTTTTTTTGTTTTTACAGAAAGGTACAGGTAGTAATGAAGGTAAGTAGACAGGCAACTAAAAAGAAGCATTTTGTTTATTTATTTATTTGTTATTTACTTGTTCATCTTGGCCATTTTCCCAGCCTAGGTCCTTGGGATGTATGTGGACGGTGCTTCAGCCGGAGGTGGCTGACCAAACCGCTGCTCTACCAGGGCATGCCACCTAAAAGTCTTTAAAGATTATTTCATTGGTGCACCCTGGTGGAGTAGTGGTTAGGTCCGCCACTTCTGATTGAAAGCAATCCACATACATCCCAAGGACCCTGGTTTGCTCCCTGAGGCTAGGGTGTACTCCCAAGATGTACAACTTAAATCAAAATGCTTTTTCCTCCCATTTCTTCCTCCTTGCCTACTTGCTTTCATTACTGCCTGATCCTTTCCTTAAAAAAAATTTCATTGATAATATATGGATTTGTTTTAGATTCATAAATGTACCTTATAGTTGAAAATGTTCACATGTACACATATTTCTTTATATGTACTTATATATGCATGTGTATGTATGTTTATAATCCAAATTTAGTGAAACAATGCAAAAATAAAGACCTCCACTATCTATCCAAATTGATTCACTCCTTAAGAGTTCCTGACTACTGAGTTTTCGTTATCCCTCATGATTATTTAATCTTCTGTGGACCAAGGACCTCAGCATTTCCATTGACTTCTGCCCTCTTGTTCCTTGAGACACATACACTCATGGCTCTGGCATCCCTGTGGGGAGCTCAGGAGAAGAAAATGCTCTGAAAAGAGATGTTAAAGGAACGTTCTAGACTTAGAATAAAACAGAGCACTGTGCACCTCCTCACCGATTCTGGCTTCTGTAAGGCAGGCCACGCTGTCTCAGTTGAAGATGTGGACTGACATTAACCATTGGTGCAGGGTTCCCTACTGAAACACTAGTAGACAAGGCTCTTGCTATATGCATTTGTAAATAATACAGAAAATTGTTTGAGTTATTTGGTAATGAATATAATTTCTTTTATGGTTTTCAATATTGCTTTTCAGGAGAGCAGGGAAATAAAGGCAGATATTTTGTTTAGTAATTTTTCATGCAAAGTGTTCAAAATGTGATTTGGATGTGATCATCAGCTATGTGAGGAGGGATTCTATTTAAACAATAGGGAGAAAGAAATAATTTTAGAAACATATTTCCTAGGATTGGGAAGGAACTGAAACAGAAGACATATGTCTGTTGGAAATTGATATCTAACTTAAAAAAATCTTCCTGAAATCAACCTGGACATCTGAGTTTAGGGTTCAAAAGGAATAAAATTGGACTTGCAATTTTTTAAAAATTTTAATTCAACTTTGAAATCAGCTATCTCTGTGTTTTTCATTTAAATTTTAAAAAATAGTGAAGTATGATAATGAAAAATGCACAGATTCTAAGTATACAGCTTGATGAATTTTCACAGAGGGAACATACTTGTAACTAGTATTCTTTTCTTGTTACAGTGTTCTTTGTGTCCTATTCCTTTGCATTTTAAAAAGGTGTCTCTAGTGTGTCTTCATATTACATACTTTATTTTTAGCACTTTGATCTCTGCTGTTTGCACTCTATATGGTTCTACATTCATCTAGTATGGTTTTAGTTTTCCTAGCAGTTCTTCCTATCTCCACTATCCTTCCTTTCATCTCCTTGTTGCCTTCTGCAACTATTGCACAGGGGCCTTTTTTTTTTTTTTTTTTTTTTTTTTTTTTTTTTTTTTTTTTTTTTTTTTTTTTTTTTTTTTTTTTTTTTTTTTTTTTTTTTTTTTTTTTTTTTTTTTTTTTTTTTTTTTTTTTTTTTTTTTTTTTTTAAGTTTCATAGAAATATCTTCTGGATCTTAGCATTTTCAATGCTTTGATCTTTCATTGAATTTTTGGTATGGTATTCTCTTTATCTTGCCTTGCTTTTTCTTTTCCTTTTTTTAAGTGAATGATCCCAGGAACCTATTCAGTTGGGATGTCCTATAAATACTTATAGTCTTAATGAAGTGAGATCTTAAATGATGTGATCTCCTGAGGTGACATCACTTGAAGCTTGGCTCAACTGGGAATACTGACTAGAGCACTTACTCTTCAGGAGACCCAGGCAGAAGCTGAAAGTCACTTCTGGTGCAATTTATTGTTAAAGCAAGTCACTAAGGCTAGCTTGGATTCTAGGAGAGGGAAGTTAGGCTCTGCTTCTTGATATTGTAGAACAGTATTGGGATAGAAAATATTGCAGTCGCTTTTGGAAAATAAAATCCGTTATAGGCATTGTAACAGCAAAATAACAAATGAGATATCAAAAAGATAAGAGATTAGTTAAATAAATTATGATATAACTAAACATGTTCACATAGGGAGTTATTTTACATTTTTAAATGTAAAAAATATAAATGTAAAAAGGTATCTATGTATATACTTTTGCATGATTGATAAAATAGATACTTGATACTTTATAGATACTTGATATTTTATAAAATATATACTTGATAAAATAGGTCAAAATTTATTTTCTTCATCAAAACTTTAGTACATGATAGTATCTGCTACATAGTAGCATTCAATAAAATTACTTGAATGAATTCCTTGAAGATATTAGTTGAGTTGCCAGTCAATCATAGTTTTATGGTGAGAGTTTTCATTTTGTTCTATGTCTTATTTTCATATGTATTTTGGTTAGGAGTTAAGAGATATATCAGGTGTTACTAGTTATTTTAAACTATAAACAACATTTTATTTCTAGCCAAGTGTTTTTAAAACTTACACTTTACAGCAATAGCTTATTTTTGTATTTTTATCCATTCTGTTTTATTTAGAAGGAAAAATCATGAGAATATTTTTTTAAAAGAAAAGTTTGAAGGAAGGAAAGGAGAGAAGGAAGAAGCATCTTTATTTATTTGCTTTTGGTTTTGTCACTTTGGGTCCTGGGCCACAAACCTGGGTCCTTCGACTTTATATGGTCCACATACCAGTGTCTCAGCACCTGAGCCATAAAGGTATACGCAAGGGGTTTTGTTGTTGTTGTTCCTTAATAGCTGGCAAATCATAAAGTATTTTGCTTATACACCTTCTTATATGGCTCCTGAATTATTTTGTATTTATATATATATATATATATATTTAAATGTTTTGCCTATGACAAGTCAACAGATACTCTAATTTGGGATATGTAGGATTACCTATTTAAAATGGGCTCTGATTTAAAGGTATTGTTAGAGGCAATGTTAATTTGGCTCTTTTTACTTTTAAGAAATGGCTACAGCAATATTTCTTTTCTTTTTTAAAGGAAAGGTACAGCCAGAAATGGAGGCAAGTAGACAGGCAGGCAGGCAGGGAGAGAGAGGAGGAAGAAGCACTTTATTTTATTTAGTTGTGCATCTTGGTTATTCTCCCTGGCCCTGGGTTCCTGCACCAGGGACCTTGGGATGTATGTGGACTGTGTCCAGTGGACTAAACTGAGGCCACCGGAGCATGCCATAGCAATATTTCTAGTCTCACAGAATTTTACCACAATCATAACTGCCGCAACCAATTGAGTATGGAGAAAATGATGTGATGTGACTTCTGAGGCTGTGATATGAAAATAATATGTAGGTGCATCCCTGTGGCTCATGTGGCTAAGATGGCTAAGATACTGACCATGTTAAAGCCTGTGGACCACAGTTTGAGACCAAGGCCAGGAGTGAAAATTTTTAAAAAAGTATAAAGGTTCTTCCTGACTTTCTCTTTCTCTTTTGAGATGTATTTCCTTTGAACTCAGTCATTGTACTGGGAGGAAACTCAGTCACATGAAGAAACCATCTGTAGATATTCTCATCCAAAGCCTGAGCTAATAAGCCTCAACATTAAACTCTGGATGAATGAGCGAGTGAGCGAACTTTCAGAAGATTCCAGTTCCTGGACATTGAGTGCCTCAGACACGTGGAGCAGAGATAAGCTACAGAGATAAGCTAGCCCCACTGTTTCCACTACCTGACTTCATGGTCCATAGAATCCGTGAGAGATTAATGGCATTTGTTTTTGTAAGCCACTAAGTTTAGGGATAATTTTTCTGGAAGTGTATTATAGAAAAATAATCAAAGATTTGGACAAAGACATGTATACAAGACTGTTGATTAGGCATGTCCTTGTGGCTCAGGTGCCTGAGATGGCTGGGGTGTGGACCATATCAAGCCCAAAGACCTGGGTTCAGGACTCTGAGGTGGTGGTGGGGGTGCTAAGTAAATAAAAATGCTTGCTTCCTCCTTTCTTTCTTCCTCCTTTCCTTTAAAAAATATTTTCATTGAGTTTAATTTAAAATAGTAGATAATATTTTTTGAAATACCCTACCCATCCATCATTAAGAAAATGGTTAAATTATGTTAAATCTATTATTTTCCTAAGAATTTAGAAGTTTCTATATTTTCAAAAGAAAATTTAAAGAATGGCTGTCCAATCTCATTCTGATTGTCAGAATTCACTGAACTGTATGCTTATGTAAATAAAGATCATTAAGGGAAAAAGGATATATCTGATAAAGGATATATACCCAGAATATATAAGAACTTTTATCCATCAATGAAAAAAGCTATTAAATAAAAATGTCAAATGGACAAAAGAAATGATTTATTAGGCATGTCCCAGAAGAACTTACCTCAGGTGACTAATAAACAAGTAAAAAGCTGATCATTATCACTACTCTGCAGGGAAATGTAAATGGGAATTACACAAATATGCCAGGATAAATTTATAATGGCTATTACACATTTTATTGTGGAATACAATTTAAAAGCTGAGTGATAAGAAATGTTGGTTGGCAAGGTTGTGAAATAACTTGCTGGTGTGAGTAAATGGTATACAAGCTTTGATTTGACAAAACCTATGCCCATTTGGAAAACTTGCAGTTCATTCCGGGGTATGTATTTAAGAGAAAGGAGTGCTTATGTCCACGAAAAGGCAGAAAGAATGTTCATAACCACTTTGTTTATAACAGCTCAGGGTTGGAGTGCTGATCTAGCAACACATTTTGCTGCCCCTAGATTTCAGTAATTCTTAGCATGTTGCTATCTGCTTTTAATTTAATACGTGGTGGTAATAAAAAGTTAAGCAGGGCATCCAGCTCCCTCAATTTTCTAACTTTTAAAACTGTTTCCAAATTTCTAAGAACTTTCTCTTTAAAACAATTTGATCTCTTGTTACCACTTCTGTTTTCCATTTCCCCAATGAAACCATTCAAACTATATTGTCACTAATGGATATTTTGCAAGGAGAATTTTGAGCAGAGGGCAAAAGGAAGTGACCCAGGTTTATACCTGGAAATTGCAGAAATTCATGGGTGGGGTCAGGCTTGCAGTGTTTTTTATTTTGTCTTTTTGACTCACTATACAAATAACTTAATTCAGATAGATTTGTTAACACTGTTGTATAACATAAATACTTTAGAGCAGTACTGTTCAAGCTAACTTTCTGAAGTGTTGGGAAGTTCTCTATCTGCTCGCCAATGTGGAAATCACTAGGCAGATGAGACTGTGAGCATTGAAATGTGGCTAGTGCTACTGAGGAACTGAATTTTAAATTTTATGTCATTTTGACACATCCCTGGTGGCTTAGTGATTAAGTTCACAGCCTTCGGCTGGCATAGTCAACATTCATCCCAAGGACCTGGGTTCACGATCCAGGGCTAGGGAGAACAGCCAAGATGAACAACCAAATTAAATGAATAAATGTTTCCTCCTCTTCTCTCTTCCTGCCTGCCTGCCTGCCAACTTGCCTTTACTCCTGCTTGCACATTTCCTTTAAAAAAAGATTATTTAATTTTAATAATATTGATTAAAGAATGTTTAAAAGCAAGGTGCAGGTAGGAATGAAGATGAGTAAGCAAGCAGGCAGGAAGACAGAGGAGGAAGCAGCATTTATTTTATTTTTATTGAATTGTTCACACTGGTTGTTTCCCCCTGGGCCCCAGACTAGTACCCAGGGGTATGTGACCTGAGCTCCTTCACAGGTGATTGACCTAACTGCTGCTCCACCAGGGTGCACCGAGCTGTGCATCATTATGTTATTAATTCTAAATGGCCAAATGTGACCAGTGGCAACCTTATTATTGCAACTCTGGAGTTAAAAAAGGATGAATTGAGAAAAATACAAGAATTTAGAAGAATATGAAATTAGAAAACAATCACATTCATCATGATTACATTAGGACAGTGGTTCTCTACACATTAGGCTGCCCGTTAGAATCAACTGGAGAGCTTTTTTATTTATTTATTTTTTTAATTTGGTATTTTAAAGGAAAGGCATAGGCAGGAAAGAAAGCTAGTATGCAGGCAGGCAGGAAGAGAGAGGAGGGAGCACTTTTTTTTTTGTTTTTTAGTTTATTCATTATTGATTATTTCCTCAGCCCTGGGTTTTGAACAGGAGACTTTAGGATGTATGTGAACTGCCCCTAGTTTAACCCACTAGACCACCAGGATGTGCCGGAGAGCTTTTTAAATGACCGGTTTCTGGGTCACCAGTCTAAAACCAATTAATCCACATTTCTAGAAATGGAATGAGAGCATTATGTTTTCAGAAGGCCCCTAGGTTATGCTAATGTATGATCAGTGAATTATACTTCTTCTTTTTAATGTGTACCTGGGTATCTTGTTAGAGTGCAGATTCTGATTTAAGTGGGTGTGAGCCAGGGCCAGATAGTTTGCCTTTCCGATCAGCTCCCAAATGATTTTGATTTATTGTTGAATGGCCCAGACTGCTTTGAATAGTTTTAGAATGAAAAGCTGAGGAGTTTGCTATGTCTGAAAAGAAAATTTGGCAACACTGTTGTGGAATTCTTATGTGGGTCCTCAGTTGCTGCCCCAGAGTTCAGTCTATGGGGTTGGAGTTTGTGTGGGGGATGTAGAGCCTTCCCCCTGCGTCACAGCTCCCTACTGAAATGACCACCTTGCTATTGACACAATTGGCAATCAGGCTGCAGCTTCACGTACGCCCACAAGGTGGTGCTAGTGGGTGGCATTGACAGTTTCCTCCTGCTGGAGACTCTCTTTAAACGAGGGAGGGATTTTCAGTGGGTGGGTCCAGGGCAATATGGTGGGAGGGTGTGGGTGGGAGTGGGTGATTCCCCTAGCTGCCCTCCAGTTATGGTGTCACCCAGCTTAACTTTCTCAGCAAGCCTCCATTCACTCCACCAAAGCACAGGTACCTCTTCCACCCTGCGGCTAGGCCCTCTCTCCCCGCACCGTGTCCTGGTCCCACTGCGCAGGCTCTCTGCTGTTTCTTCCCGAAGTTCCCCTGCTCTGTCACGGCCAGAATCCCAAGTCTCAGTCTGTGGTGTAGCTCTCAACCAACCCTTTGTTGCTGCGATTGGTGCTATATCTCTACAGTCTCTCTGCCTGCCTTTGCCTCCGTGTTTGTTTCTGGAAAATAGGTGATTTCTAGTTGCTCCGTGGAGAGGACATGAGTCTTGCTCCTGTCAGGTTGTCATCTTGACCAGAAGTCAAAGCCATCTTTAGATTGAATCCCTATCAAAATTCCAATGCCATTTTCACACAAAAATTTGTAATCCTAAATTTTGGATGGAACCACAAAAGACCCTAGTCAAAGCAATTCCGATAAAGTAATTACGAACCTATTAACATCACACCTTTTGATTTCAATCTATATTACAAACCAATAGTAATCAAAAGGTACCAGCAGAAAAATAGACACATAAATGAATGGAACAGAATTAAGAGCCCAGAAATAAACACACATATACAGCCAAATAATGTTTGTCAAGGAATTCAAGAGTGCTCAGTGGGAAAGGATAACCTCCTCAAGAAATGGAATTGGGAAACAGGGATAACCAGAACAATGAAATTAGATCCCTATCTTGCACCACGCACCAAAATTAACTTGAAATGGATTAAAGACGTAAACATGAGACCTGAAATGAGATTACATCAAACTAAAAAGCTTTTGCACAGTAAATGAAACTGTCAACAAAAGTAAGATAACTTACCAAATGGGAGAAAATATTTGCAAATATTTTCAAAATATTGCAAATAAGGGGTTCATAGCCAAACTCATACAACTCAATAGCAAAAAAAAAATTTTTTTTTAATTAAAAAATGAGCAGAGGAATTGAATAGACCTTTTATATAGAAGATATACAAATGGAACTTGCAGGAGAAGGTGCTTAACATCATTAAAAATTAGGGAAACGCAAATTAAAACCACAACACTCATTTCACATCATGCCTGTTAATGGCTACCCACAAAAAGCAGAGATAAGTGTTGATAAGGGTATAGAGAAAAGGTAATCCTTATACACTGTGATGGGAATGCAAATTGGTGCAACCAGTGTGAAAAACAGAATGGAGTTTTCTCAAAAAATGTAACTACCATATAATCCATCAGTCCCACTTCTAGGCACATATCCAAAGAAAATTAAAGCACTGCTTCAAGTTCCGTATTTAATGCAGCATTATCCACAATAGCCAAGATACAGAAACACTGAGTGTCCATCAACTAGTGAATAAAGATATATATATATATATCCACACACACATATGAAATACATATCCATATACCCATACATATATGTATGCATACATATATATATGTATAACCATACACACACACACAGGAATGTTATATAGCCATGAGAAAGAAAGGGGAAGGGGTACCCTGTGAACAATGGAAACACAATGATAATATTTTCTAATTATGAACACTAATGGTCCCTCTTCCTGCAGTCATCTGAAAAAAACTGATGGTTAAGTATTATTTCAGTAACTAATTTTTCATAAAGACAGAACTGGGAAAGATCGAAACAAGGCAATGAGTTCTTGATACTAAGGAAAGTGTAAAAGGAATTGTCAGTTTCCAAGAAAGTAGATTTACTCACTCTTATCTCCTCCCACCAAACGGTCTGTCAAACTGCGCATGAGTGAATTATACATCGCATTGGATCCTGTGACAGCCGGAGTTGTTCTTTTTAGTTGCTGTCAACCTGAGAAGCCTTTGTCTTTATGGAGCACACTTGATTTTGTTCTTGAGCATCCACTTTGTTCCCAGTCAGAGGGCTGACTTACTGCTGATTTCTAAAGAGTATTCAAAGTAGATTGCAGCTTGGAAGTGCCTAACCCAGAACCATTGACCACTCCAAAAATGACATATATATGCAGAATACTAGTCACACCATACCCTCACTTTCTGAAAAGAACACAGAGGAGTTTAATTTGTAAAACAAAGTTACTGCAATAAAATACTAAAAAAGATTAAAAAACAAACAAACAACAAACCCTGACTGTGTGCCCTGGTGTGATTTATTGGTTAGGTCAGCTGCCTCTCTGGCTGATCACAGTTCACATACATCCCAAGGATGCGGGTTCTGGCCCCGGAACTTGGTGGGGTGGGGAGAACAACCAATATGAACAACTAAATAAAAATAAAATGCTTCTTCCCTTCTTCCTCCTCTCTCTCAAAACCAAAAAACAAAACAAAACAAAAAAACCCCAAATTTTAACCCAAAGCATTTTTATTTATTTGTTTGTTTGTCTTAGTTAGTCTAGCCCCCAGATCTTGAATTCAGGTTTTAGGGCTTTACATGGTCTGTGCCCTGGCCGCTAGCACCTAAGTTACCAGGACGCACCAAGTCTGCGCTTTAAACAAGCTCCTCTGTTGATTGTGCTTGGGAATAAAAATCAACAGGCCAAAGGGGACTGCCGGGACCCTTTGAGTCCTCTGACTCTAATCATCACCATCACCATCACCATCATCATCATCATCATCATCACCATCATCATCATCATCATAGAAATCAGCCAGGAGTCAGATAAACCTCATCCAAAACATTTCACTGGGGGCTCATGCCAGGGAGTCAGCTAGAGGGAAAGAATCTAATGCTGCTCACTGGAGCAGCTGTCCCTGCAGTCTTTCAAACATTCTTTAATCACTGGAGGTCCCTGTGAAGGGGGCTGTCTGCAGGGGCAGCAACTGATAATGACCATGACTTAGAGTCATAGGAGCTGCAGCACTTGTTTTATGAGACTTGGTTGTTCTTAAAATGCCTTGGAAAAGAACTTGAATATAGTTACTCATTAACCCCTTTTCCCACCATTTGCCTGGTCTGACAAAGTAAAACTTTGAAATTGCAGAGGGGTTCTAGAGGGAGGTGGTCAAGGATAAATTGTGGGGTTGGGATAAGTTCAGATTCCCAGTCTGAGCTGCAGACATCTGCAAATCCCCTAGGTTGAAGGCCTGAGGCCCCAGTGGTGCTTTAACAATATATATTGTGGCTGGGAAGGACTAGTGAGTAGTGAAGAGTTTTGTTATTCTCTGCAAAGGCACATTTCTTGCCCCTCTTGTTTTTGCCTTGGGAACTTGCTTTTTCCCTTGACTATATTAAAGATTGGGAGCTAGTTTAAGGGAGATAGGAAAACAAGGTGCATAGAATAGAGGCACTCTCAAAGTGATTAACAAAAGCAGGGTGATTACTAATCCTGTGAAGCCGGGGGTCCCTACAAAGAGATCTAATTAAGGATAAGAATACAGGACAAGGGGAGGGACGTGTCTCCCTGCTCCTGGCTTTCATCAATTTCAAAAGGAGGCACTGCTAATAATTATATTAGAACAAAATAAATATACTAGGATTATCCCAGTAGGCATACTTGAACATATGGTCATGTTGTATTAGGAAGATATATATAGATATATATATATACACATATATGTATGTGTATATATATATATATATGCAATTTAAAGTTTAATTGGAAAGTTCCTGCCATTTCCTTTCACAACCAGACTTAACGATTTTCTTTGGTCTCAGGATCATGAATCACTCTTCTATGAATCAATCTCAACTGGAGTGTGTACAGAATTATCTAATAAGTCAGGGAGATGGAGTTCAGGGCTTCTAAACATAGCTAGGAGTAAGTTGAGGGAGGTAAGACCCCACTCCTTTGAAAGTTCTAGATTATTTTTTCCTGATTTGAAACATTGATTTTACTTAATCTAAAACTTTGGGACTTCCCTGGAACTTTCTGTTAATAATGTTGTCCAAAGCCAATCTTAATTCCTCTTAGTGTTCTAGTTTCAGCTGTATCTTATTTCTGTTATGGGGTGTAATCTCCTTGATCCATTTCAACCTTGCATTTGCTTTGACTTAGTAAGTGACTTGTTTACTTGTTATGTTTGAAATGTAACTGAAGAATTCAGAGAAAGAAAAAAAAAAAATCTCTAAATATCTTCCTTGGGATTTCTTTAGGTTGTAGTCACCTTTACTTACATTGTCGTATGATATAGAAATATGATAAAGATCAATGTGATAATGAAAATGGGTTTCTTTTGTAAACTGTTTTCTGATTACAACTGAGTGGTTTGATTGAAAATTATTTTTTTAAGAGTAATACTTGTAGAGGCCAATACCTTTGGATCTTATTTCATTTTGTTTTCAGTTTGTTGACCATTTTGTTTACAAAGTGGGAGCTTAAAAACAAAGAGGCTTTCTGAACTGGGAAAGGGCAGATCGTTTAGACAGGGGGGAACAACCAGTGTGAGCAACTAAATAAAAATAAAATACATCTTTCTCCACTCTTCCTACCTGCCCGTCTACTCGCTTTCATTCCTGGCTGCAACTTTCCTTAAAAAACAAAATTCATGTTGTCTAGTTCTTCGCGTCACCTACCTTGTTTGCCAGATCAGCTTCATCTTTCGTGTTTATGTATCAAACACGTTTATGTACTCATCATACACATGTATCGTTTAAATGTCTTTGACTTTGACATTTTTTAAAAATTAGAATCGATCATTTACAATATACAGTGTCTCTGAGTGTTTCCCATGCAGTTCTGGTGCTGTGGAGTGCAGTCATGGTCATCTGTTAGGCTTAGTTTGTCATGAGTGTACCTGTCTGGTCGTCATACATTTAAGTATTTTAAATTAATTTTTCTCCTTTTCTAGCTGTTCCCTTCCCTCCAACCCAGCGACTTACTTTGAAGGAAGTATTTGAAAATGGGAAACCTAAAGCTGATGTTTTGAAAAGCCATTTTGTGAAGGAAGGGCGAGTAGAAGAGGAAGTTGCTTTAAAGATAATCAGTGATGGGGCTGCCATCCTGAGACAAGAGAAGACTATGATTGAAGTAGATGCTCCAATCACGGGTATGACACATATTTGCATGGTGCCCTTCAGGGTTGAGTTAATTTGAGAGATGACTGTAAGTTACCAACTAAAGTGTATAATAATTTTTCTAGGAATTATGAGACAGAATGTTGTCCACTAAAGAAATAAAACTTAAAATGTGTAATATTTCTGGAACTATTCAGCATGGATCAATTGCTATAGTTATTTAACCAGTTAAAAACTAAAATGATTTAAACATTCAACTGTGCGTGACCCCTGTTGGTGTAATGCTCTTCCTCTTCTAAGATGCATATTTAACCTCACCCTATGTCCTTTTTTTCCTAGTGTGTGGTGATGTACATGGACAATTCTTTGACCTGATGAAGTTGTTTGAGGTTGGAGGTTCACCTACTAACACATGCTACCTCTTTCTGGGTGATTATGTGGACAGAGGCTATTTCAGTATAGAGGTAAAATTTAAACTGGAAAAGTTGGAACTATTATAATGTCTTTTTTTTTTTTTTTTAATTTTTGTCCATTATTCACTAGAAGAAATCAAAATGAAAATGCTAGCAGAATTTATAAAGTTTTCCACTTTCAATAATTAAAGTGGTAGACAAATTTTATAATTGATGTAAAAGATATTCCTTTCCTAGACAGTGGAAGGTCTGACATATGGAAGGTTATGTATACCCAGCTTTACAAAATAAATGTTTTCTAACCTTTCCTTTTTGAAGAGCATATACAGGCTGTATATGATGGATATCAACTGCTGTTTACTCTAATAAGGGTTTGGATTAGCTGACCTTAATTTTAAGACCATGAATTGCTAGGCTACAATTACTCTTAGATTGACTGCCAATGCTAAACAAGCAGGTGCTCAGCTTACTGTGGGAATTTCTGATACTATTGTACATAGTAAGTACTCAGTAAATGGGCACTGAAAGAATAAATTATTTCAGTTAATGAAAACTCACAATTTGCTTTTATATATTTTGAAAATTGACTGATAAGAGGAAAATAGTTAAAATTGAAATAAAATCTAAGCTTTTTTCTATAACAGATAAAAGTACTTTCGAACTTAATGCAAGGATTTGATTGTAGTGACTGATTCTGCTGCATATTCTTGTCAAAGAAAAGAGAAGTAACATTTGAAATAGTGTGGGTAATTGAATTTATGAAGTGCCCAGAATAAAAATTACGAGATGAGAAATTGAGTCAGTTTGCTGTTCTTGGAGTTCTTAGTTCTGCCTCTCCCTCATAGTGTGAAAATCACTATGTGAAGTGTGTTTCTAGTTTTAAAGGTCAGGCAGCATAGGTCCTGAATATGAGTCAGCAATCTCATCTGGTGCTCAACCGGAGAAGCAGCAGTTGTTCTAAAGCTGCTGAAAAAATAAACACGAGAAATAGATTTTACTCTTTAGATAGACAGGCAGTCTGAATTAATGCACAGCAAAGTTTATCATGTCTGCCGGACCCTCAAATTCATTTAGCGTCATTTATGGAGACAAAAGGTAATGGTAGAAGGTAAGAAAATAAACACTTTCCCCACCTGCTCAGTAAATTCCTCAGATCTACAAATAGTTACCTGTTTATGGTAAAGCTCATTCTTGCAGACTATTATTGAAGCTTTCCTAATCCTATTTACATCATGTTTTAATAGACAGTCAAAAGTATGGATGTTTGAAAGTTATTTGCCATGTTGGTTATAGCATGAGGTTTCAGAGACTGAAGAGAAGAATGCAGAACTTAGTGAATTTTAGTCTTTTTTTAATGAAATAACTTAAAAAAAAGATAGATACTGTGCCAAATCATCATCTGATTGTTGTCATATACTTTAAAAGCAGTTTTATTCTGCATGCCCTGGTGAAGCAGCAATTAGGTCAGTTGCCTCCAAAGGAGCAAGCCACATACCCCTAGGTTTGAGTCCCAGGCCCAGGGGGAAGCAAATAGTGAGAACAACTGAGTGAAAAATAAAGATGCTTCTTCCTCCTTTCTCTTCCTGCCTGCCTGCCCACTTACCTTCATTCCTACCTGTCCATTTCCTTAAAAAAAAAAAGTTTCATTCATCAGTATACTTAAATATGTTGACATTAATAGGTATTCAGTTGATATTGTTGAACTAATGATAGTTAAAAATCATAGTTTGTATTTGGCTTTTTCCTTTCATTTGACTCACATAAAGGGTTTCTCTGGAATGTCTTTTTTTTTTTTTTTTTAAGGAAAGGTGTAGGCAGGAGTGAAGGTGAGTAGACAGGCAGGCAGGCAGGAAGAGAAAGGAGGAGGAAGAATCTTTATTTTTTATTTTTATTTAGTTGTTCACACTGGTTATTTCCCCTTGGACTCCAGACTCGAACCCAAGTGGCGTGCTCCTTTGGAGGCAGTTGACCTAACCACTACTCCACCAGAGTGTACCTCTCTGGAATGTCTTAAGAGATATATGAATCAAAACTTCGAAGTGGGTGCTATTTTATGCCAGTTTCAAAACTGAATTGTAGGATATATCGAGTGTTAGCTAGAAGTCACTTGCTTATAAGCCACTCATATTATACACTGCTACAGGTTACAACTCAGTCTAACAGTAATTTTTTATCAGTGTCCTTGATAGGCATGAGTGAGATGTCTGTGTCAAGTGGATGAAAATAAAGTAATGGAAATCCTATTACAAATTTTTTGTTATAAGTAATTCATTTTTTTTTTTTAAGGAAAGGTGCAGGCAGGAATGAAAGGTAAGTAAGCAGACAGGAAGACAGAGAGAAACATTAGTTTTTTATTTTTATTTAGTTGTGCACATTGGTTGTTA
This sequence comes from Solenodon paradoxus, assembly GCA_004363575.1. NCBI lineage: Eukaryota > Metazoa > Chordata > Mammalia > Eulipotyphla > Solenodontidae > Solenodon > Solenodon paradoxus. The sequence goes on along the minus strand of RJWH01005105.1, from coordinate 64,725 downwards.
CCCCTTGCCTAGGAATCAAACCTGGGCCCTTGGGGTGTTTGTAGACTGTGCTCTTTCGGAGGCAACTGACCTAATTGCTACTCCACCAGTGTGTGCCTAATAGTTCAATTTTTGATAGAAAAATTGGAAAATGTAGATTATAAGAAAACAAACACTTATGAATCAGAATTGCTGTTAACATTTTACTATTTTCCTTGTAGTTTTTGGGGTTTTTTTAAAGAAAATTTAGAGAAACTGACCTGGAATTCCTAGGGGTCTGGACCTTTGTGGAGCTCTGACTGAGTTCCATGCCCTTGACCACAGCTAGGGGCATTTTGCCCTGATTGCCCACAAAGGGCTCAAACTGCTAAAGTTTTATATTATGAACATGCAGTGAGCTGGGGTTCACCAAAAGGCAAAGGTTGCTCCTCCACACCTCCACCATGCACCAGTTACACCCATCCTGCAGGGTTTGTCTCTGGATGACTGTTGGTCCCCTGACCTTTAAGCTGCTTGGTAGTGCCCACCTACTGTGTAGGGTTTTTCTTTGTTTTTTCTGTTGTCCTATTTTTTACCCTTCCTCCCGCCCCCCCCCCCCACCCCCGTTCGCTGCTCATGGCTAACTGCTACCTAACAGTAGCATTCCTGATATTTCTTTTCATCAGACTCTTCTATGTGGGTAATGGATGAAAGAGTGTGAACATTTTTAAGACTTTTGATATAAATTGTTTTCACAGACCTTTGTTTCACTTTATTTTCTTTTCCCTTACTTATTATTTTTGCTTTTTGTGAGCCTATATGGGAGAATGAAAGGCAATGATTTTTTTTCCTGCCTGGAGCAAGCATTGATCTTTAATGAAGAAATGTTGGCTTCGATTAGAGCACCAGGGACAAATGTCACTGATAAAACAGAATAGTAATGTGTTCACTTTTCTTTGAGTCCTTTTGCTATTTCTTCTTTGTTTTTACCTATTGTAAAGTATTTCCTCAGTGCTAGGGGAAGCTAAATTTTTGCTTCTTTTCATTGATTTTGCCTTAGAAAATATTAAGGGGAACAATTTTCAGCATAAAATATGTTGTGCTAAATGCACAGGGGCCAACAAGGAAAAAATGTTCTCAGATATCCATGTGATGTAATGCTATCAGATGACGAACTAATGAACAATTGTTGACATATAGAAATGATTCTTGAGGTGGACTAAAAAGTTTATTCATATTAAAAAGTAGCTAAATGTCTGAACAGGTCTTCTGATAATCATTTCCTTGTAATTGGATTGTACAAAATAACTATACAATTGTATCCAGATGGATAGTATAAGAAAATGAAATGAGATTAGAGACTGAGATGTATATCAACCAAATTTTATTGCAATATTATATATTATATTTATGGATTGTACTTTTATATATCTCATTACTTCAAAAAGTTGGTATTTTTAGGGGGCAGAAATGCAGACCTAAATAAATCACAAGAAGGCATGCTTTTTAAGTTTATATATGGTTTTAATACATCACCTTAACGTTTCCCTGGAATATGTTGTGCAAGTCGATATAGTAAACATGGAAGTCAACCAAAAATGCCATTTAAGTATATTTATATATATCTGTATATGTCTGTAATGTTTTTTGTTTTGTTTTAAACAAGAGCATGGGAGGAAAGCAGGAATGAGCACAGGCAGGAAGAAGAAAGAGCAAGAAACTGCTTAAGTTACTGAGACATATCCCTAGTTTATAATGTTTATTTTTGCAGGGGAAGGGGAATTTGATTATCGTAATCAGTGTCTGGTATAATGTTTTATTTGCACTGTCTCTCAAAAAATATATGTGTATTTTGATTCAGCATCTTCATTTTTGGGAAATTACACTGCTGATATCCTCATATACAGTAACATAGGAATGGTTTCTGAATAAATGAGAGGTTCTACTGATATTTAATGTTGAGGTTCCAGGGACACAAAACATCCTGCAAATATGAAGGAAACTCCCACACAACAAAGAATTCAGCTTCTCAAATCATCAGTAGTACCTGTGCTGAGAAACGTTTGATTCTGGGGATATGGAGATGAATAAGAAAACTGTATCTTTTACTGTATCTTCAAATGAGAGGGAAGCAGCCTATATTTATTTGCTGTCTGTGGAAACTAAATCAGGGTAAGAAGTAGCTAGGTTGGTGAAGTGATCAGGGAAGGCCTGTCTGAAGACATAACTTTTGAACAGAAACTTGGAAGACCTGAGGACAGGAGCCTTGCATAGTTGGTAGAGGGAATATCTTCCAGTTGGAGGATGAAATGTAAAAGTTCTAAAGCAGGAGCAATAATCCACTAGTAGATGGATCTTTTCTGCAACTATTAACACTGTGAGGCTTATCTAAAGGAGATTTTATGTTTCTGTCATTCTGTCTATATTTATTATTTGGCATTCTTTTTAAAAGAAAACCTGTCCTTTCCCTCCCATGTATTTGCTTACCTCAGTATGGACTCAGATTTTCCCTATGGGCTATAGTTCAATTCTATCATTATTTATTTTTTAAAGGAAAGGTGCCTGTAGAAATAAGCAGAGGCAGGCAGTCAGGAGAGAGAGGAGGAAGAAACACTTTATTTTATTAGTTATTCATCTGTTCCCCTCAACTCTGGAATGTGAACCTGGGTCCTTTGGGATGTATGTGGACTGTGCTCTTGGCCAAAGGCGGCTGGTGAAATTGTTTCTGTTCAAATTGTGCACTTGTTGCTCAAATTATTCCAGCTTCAGCCTGTGGCTGATTCTCATTCCTTTTGGCAGGCCTCCCCCCTCTTTTGAGCACTTCCTTATGTTTCAGAATCACCTGGGATTTTCCCTGTTCTGTGTCTGTAACTAACCTCTTTGTTGCAGCATCCTGGCTCCTGTTGAATTCAGAGTGGTGTTCACAGAAGGAGAGCTGAGCCCTAGGAGTGCACATGGCTACTTTGTGAAGTGGGAGGGTGTGTTCGGTCATAGGTCTCAGGAAGGAGCTAGGACATACCTGCATGTATGTTCACCTGCACCCACACTCTCACATTTTTATATCTGTGTGTATCTTAGAAACGATGCGTTCATCAACATCACAAATCCCCCTTCTTTCTACTCCTTTCCTCTGTGCTCCCGTAGGTAATTGATTTCTTTAGGTTTTGATTTATCCTGTATTTCTGCTAGACAAAGGAGCAGATATTTCTCACATCCCTTTCTTTTTATTTTTTTAAGGAAAAGGTGTAGGCAGCAATGAAGGTGAGTAGGCAAGCAGGCAGGAAGAGACAGGAGGAAGAAATATTTTATTGTTGTTTATTTGTACATCTTGTTTGTTCCCCCAGGTCCCGGGGTATGAACCCAGGCCCTTGAGATGTACGTGAACTTTCCTTGGGCAGAGGTGGCTGACCCAACTGCTATTCTTCCAGGGCACACCTAGTAGATAATCTTTTGTACTTTGTCTTTTTCATTTAACAATGTGTCCTCCAACTCAGATGATAGAGGTCTCTCATTCTTAAACCAGTTTTACCAGAGACTATTGATATAAACAAGAGTTAAATTCCTACTGCATATTTCTGATCCCCAAAACATCACCACACTTCTAAGTAAAGATGTGAAATGCTTTTAATATTATGCATTCATTCTTTACTTCTCAAACCTCTTATTCCAGTTCAGGGTGATGGTGGCCAGCACCTCTGCAGGCAGCTCAGGGCATAAGATGGGCACGGACACTGGTCAGGGTACTCACACTCACCCACATTCCCTCACACTGGAACGTGTGAAGCACGCCAATGTGCACGTCTTTGGGATGAGGGATGAAACTGGAATGCCCAGAGAGAACCCACCAGAACACAACGTGCGAGCCCCACATGACAGTTGCCCTGGCCAGAATTGATTTTTTCCCCTCCCATTGTCAGTATTAAAAAGACATTGAATAAAGTGATGTACATCATTGTGTGGGTGTATCGTAATTTATTCATTCTGTCTCTTTTATATGGTCTTTTAGGTTGTTGCCAGTATTTTACTATTGCAAACAGTGTCACACCTTGTGCATTTTCTTACTGCAGGAGGTGCATCGTTAGGTTAGGCTCCTAGAAGTAGTCAGTGACTTGTGGAGAGTGACTATGCAGTTTTGTCAGTTTTTGCCAAATTGTTTACCCCTCAGATCATTTTTATCTTTATATAATCAAATGTATCCAACTTTTCTGTTTTGCTTCTGAATTTAGAACTCACCCATATGTTTTCTTCTAGAATGTATATAGATTCATTTTGATACATTTAGATCCTTTATCCATTTGTCATTAAGTATGTGAAGTATGGATCTGTTTTTGTATTTTTTTTAACGGTACCTCGTTGTTCCAGAGACATTTATTTAAAAGTCTGTCATTAGTTATTTAGGATGACACCTTTATTATATGGCATCTTTTTATATATGCTTGTTTGTGTTTCCTGACTACTTACCTCACTGGCGTATTTGTCTATATATGCACTAGTATTCTCTTTTAGCTTTAGTATATTGTAACATCCAATAGGGCTAGTCCCGCCCCCACCCCCCACCCCCCCGCCCCCTGTACCGGATTTCTCTTTTTAAGTATTTTCCTGGCTGTCCTCGTGTGTGCATTTTTCCATATAAATTTTATTTTCAGCTTGCCTAACTCCTTAAAAAAACTTGTTGGTATTTTTATTGGAATTGCTGTTATTTTACAAATTAAATTAGGAAGAACTGTAATCTTTTAATGTTGAGTCATTCTATCCAAGAACAGAGGATGTTTTTCTACCTGTTTATGTCTACTTTTGTGTCTTTCTAGAATGTTTTAAAATTTCCCTAATAGGAGTTTTGTACATTTCTTGTTAAATTCATTCCCATGAGTTTAATCTTTGTTGGTATTGTAATTTTTTTTTTTTTTTTGTAAGAAAGGTGCAGGCAGGAATGAAGGCAAGCAGCTAGGAAGGGAGAGGAGAAGGATTTTTAAAATGTATTTATTCGTTCATTTTGGTTGTACCTGCACCCTCCCACCCATCCCTGCATCCCTGGGACACAAACCTGAGTCCTTGGGATGTATGTGGCTTAGGCGAGTCAGAGGCAGTGGATTTATCTGTTAAACTAGGACACACCTGTAAATGGAATCTTTTCTACAATTGTGTCCTACTTATTGCTTGTGTATATTCAGCCTATTGATTTTGTATGTTAATTGTATCTACTGCCAGTAACTGAATTCATTTATTGTTTGAGTTGATTTTTTTCATTGATTTTTCTGGAATTTTTCAGGTATACTATTGTATCTGCAAATAAAATTTTTGTCTTTTTTTATTCTTAAATCTCTAAAATCTCTAATTTTGTCTAATTCTATTAGCTAATACCTCTAGTACAATGTTGAATAGTAATGGCAATAGTGGATATCCTTTCATTTTATTTACATGTATTAAATCATTGGCCATCCTGACTGTCTCTAGTGTTTGTCCATTAAATCAAATGTAGATTTTAAGACTAAGATCTGTGTGTGTGCGTGTGTGTGTGTGGGTGTGAGCACATGCGTATTGTTTTGTCACAGAATTCTAAGTATTTGAGTAAAACTTGGGAACAGAAACTAAGAAGAGATTTCTATGAAGGCTGCTCTAATTGCTTGTCAAACTCTAGGACAACCTCATAACACTTATTCAAAACTGGGAGATTAATTGTTTTGACTTGAGAATAGTAATAAGATATGCCTCTGTGACAAATCATTTGGATTTATAGAAATTGTCTTCGTGTATTATCATGGTCACAAATAAAATGTTATCCTTATATTTGTCTTGTAGTGTGTGCTGTATTTATGGAGTTTAAAGATTAATCATCCCAAAACATTCTTTCTGCTTCGAGGGAATCATGAATGCAGACATCTTACAGAATATTTCACCTTCAGACAGGAATGTAAGTATAAAGCTTCTCCAGAACTCTTAGTCCCAAAATGAATCACACTTAAAGAAAAGAAAATAACAGAACTCAGATGTTTTCCTGATCTTTTTCTTTTCTGCTAAGAACCAAGGTTCTATCTTTTATGATATTTACTTTGAAAATAACTTTTGGGATTTCTCCTGTATTCATAAAGTAGTAATACATTTGAGATATTTGGAAAAAACCAGAAAAGACCAAAAAAAAAGATAAAAATTCTCTACAAGCACACCACTTAAAGATCATCACTGTTACAACTCACTATTTGGGATGTAGTCTTTTCCATATATATATAAAAATCTATTATGAAACAGTTCACATATACAATATATATGTATATATTTCAAACAATATTAAGCACATATGGACTTAAATAAATTGTTCTTTTCACTTTATGTAATGATATTTTTTTCCATGTCATTAAAATATTTGGCCCTAATTTTAAAATATTATTGCATCAGTGTTTTTAAAGTATCCCATCCTATGAATGCGCTATCAAATATGCAACCAGTTTGTAACAACTATAGTACATTTGTTTCCAACTACAAATTATACTATTAGAAAGTAAAAAATATTTACTACTATAGGTAGAATTTTTTTTTAAAGTTACTGATTTAAAACAAAACAAAAAATGCCACAGATTTCTTTGATCAGAATCTGAAGTACTCATAATTGGGTCTGAACTATCATTCAGAGAGATGGTGAAAATCGAGGATGTTTGGAGAACTTACCCGTCACTTGCACTTACTATTCTTAGTTTCCCTGGAGATATATCTACTTAGCAGTCTACATCCTTATTACTTCATTCATGTCATTCCATCAAAGATTTTCTTCCCTGGTAGCTTTTTCTAAATTAAATTTCATCATTTTACTTTTTTACCCTCCTTTTCCCTCCTGTAACATCTAGTAACACCTGAAATTTTTATTTTATACATAAAGGCTTAATATATTTTTGTATATTTGTTTATTTATTGTCTTTGTTTCCCAACAGAATTTAAGCTTCATGATATAAGGGACATGTGTTTTCACTAATGTTTTCCCAGAATAGTAGGTAATAACTTAGTGGAGATGCTTAATGAATATTGGTTGAATTCACTTGTTGAATGAATGAGCATCTGTGATTTGTATCCTTAGAATTACTGGGTCAGAGAGTATGAGCATTTTAAAGACTTGATACATATTCTAAGGAGTTCTTCAAAAAAATTTTTAAGGAAAGGTGCAGGCAGAAATGAAGGCATGTAGGCAGGCAGGTAGGAAGAGAGAGGAGGAAGAAGTATTTTATTTGTATTTTTTAAGTTGTTCATCTTGGTTGTTTCCCCCTAGGATGTGAAACTGGGTCCTTGTGATGTTTGTGGACTGCACCACTGGACTTAACCGCTAAGTCACCAGGGTGCACCCCCAAATTTTATATATCAGTTTATACACTAAGGAATTTTTTTTAAGGAAAGATAGAGTCAGGAATGCAGGTAAAAACAGAGAGGCAAGCAGAAAGAGAGAGGAGGAATTATTTTATTTAGCTGTTCACCTTTGTTGTTTGCCCAGCTTCCACCTACCACCTTGGGACTTGATCCCGGGTCCCTGGAATGTTTGTGGACTACATCCAGGTGATTTAACCATTAAACACCAAGGCATGCCAGAATTTTTGTATTTTTGTAGTTAAAGGAAAATGATGAAATAAAAATTACACCTTTTTTTGTTTCTAAACTGTTATCATATTCTCTATAAAATAAGGAAGCTAAACAATCTCTTTGTTCCTACCTGACTCTAAATCTACCCTTCCCCAAATAATCTTGAATATTGAGGCGCAGCCTGACAGAGCGGTGTTGAAGTCAGTCTCCTCTGCAGGACATAAGCTGCATACCCCTGGGTTTGAGTCCAGTGTCAGGGGACAAACAACCAGTGTGAACAACTAAATGGAAATAAAGTGTAAGTGCTTATTCCTCCCCTCTCTTCCTTCCTTCCTGCCTACTCTCCTTCATTCCTGCCTGCACCTTTCCTTAAAAGAAACCAAACTTGAATGTTCTTATAATTGATTTTTTTCTAAAAAAAGGAAGGGAAGGAAGGAGAGAAGAAGCATTTTTATTAATTTGTCTATATTTGATTTTGTCCCTGATCCTGGCTGATAAACCTGGGTCCTTGGCCTTTATATGGTCCACAGCAGCCACCTGAGCCACAGGGTTTGTTCAGTAACTGGTATTTTGATCATGGATTTCACTTTGTGTCCTATTCAGATTTTTCTTCATATCATAGCCTTGGAGGAAGATATAAAATATTTAAAGTTTTATTCCCAAAGGAATAGTCAAAGTAGGGAAAAAAACTTTTAAAGTTGATTTCAGAGATTCATTTCCAGAGCCACCCGCCCAAATCGCTTTACCAATAGGTAGATGACAGTTTGATAGCATCTCTATTCTCATTTTAACTCTGGTTGCCGATAGCTTTCTACAGTGGAGGTGATAGATGCAATGCGGGGGAGACAACTAAGCTGAACAACTTAAAAAATACAAATAAAATGCTTCTTCCTCCTCTCTCTTCCTACCTGCCTCCTAGAGAAGCATGGGAGAAAAACTCTTTCTTTTAAGACATTTTAACACATAAAAAACACTTTAAAAGAAATTCCTCTGACAGAAAAATCAGCTGCAAGTGGACAAGATACTGATCATTCCAACCCTTGTTTGGAATAAACATTTTGAATCAAAGTTCTAAAATTATAATAGATCTCCTGTTAGTGTTTAAATTGGTGTGAAGTATTTGAAGAACAATCTTGGAGTATCTGTAAAATTAAGTGTACATCTCTTTGCTCCAATAATTTGACTTCTAGGAATTTCTCCTCAGATTATACTGGGTGGTGTTTCTTTGTTTTGTCTTTGTTTCAGATGCTGCACAACACTTTACCACAAAGGTGATGACTTAAAACAGCATGTTTATTACCTCGTAGTCATTATAGGCCAGAAACCCAGGCACAGTGTGGCTGAATTCTCTGTTCAGGTCCCTCTGTTCTGAGTTAAGGTTCAGGTTTTTTCAAGGTAAAATTTAATCTGATTCTTCTGTTTTTTCAGAGTTCTTTTTTTGACTAGTATAATTCACTGTAGAAGCTGGAACAGCAGGTTTGGGCAGCATTTTAAATGTCTCATTTTGCAGTTTCTTATGTCAGGTTTTTATTTGCTTAAAATAAACTTAGTTAAACCAGTTTTCTTTCTTTTTCTCTCATCTACCAAGATATTCCTTCTGTTTTATTCTAACACTGCATCTGAAATGTAAATAAATCTTGGAACAAGCACAGAGCTTATGTGCTCCTTTGCATGCATGTTTTTGCTAAGTCTGTCTCTCTCAGAGGGCCGCCAGGGTTTTTAGAACCAGCCCCTTATAATTACTGCTACGTGATGCTTAGTTCCAGATTGTGCCGCTGCAGTCCTGTTAATATTTCTGAGGGGAGCAGGGGGAAGTGTTCCTTTTCTTGTGTTAAGTTGTTTCCTATTGCAAAAGAAGTAGTAACAGTATTTTCACGTATTGTATTTGCAAAAACATTTCTTTATTGCTGTGTACTTGGAGACCAAGAAACCTAGTGCTTTTATGATTCTAACTCTGGGTCCAAATTTCTATAATAAATTGAATTCTTATTTACATGAGCCAGTTTTTGATGTGTTGCTAAGCATCTTGTGACAGACTCCAGAAAATATAGCTAATGAAAACATCATGATTATGACAGGTTGATTCAAAAAGTTCTAATAGATATTATTGTTGTTTATTACAGCATTTTTAGAGTAGTAAGAGATTGGTATGGATAGCTGGTAGTATATCCATAAAGTTATAGATACTAAAAAAAAAATACAAGCTCTTTCATATAAAATGTGACATGATCTCCAAAATCTGAAGCATAGAAATCCTGTGCAAAACAGTGTAGATGTACCACTCTTTATGTAAAAAGCAGAAGGATGTTGTGAAAAGAGAGTAAATGCACATATCTGCATGTGTATGCATGAATACCTTTGTGAAGACACACAGGAAGCTAACTATTGGCTACATTCAGAAAATGGATAGGAAGCACTTTGTATCTTTGATGTAGCTTTTAAATTGTGAGCCATGTGGCACACCTTGGTGGACTGGCAGTTAGATCGGTCGAACACCTCCAAGGCAGTGCAGGCCACATACCCCTGGGTTCCAGTCCCAGGTCCCAGGCTCAGTGGGAAACACTTGGTGTGAACAACTAAATAAAAATAAAATAAAATGTTTCTTCCTCTTCTCTCTTCCTGCCTGACTGCCGGCCTACTTGCCTTCATTCCTACCTGTACCTTTCCACCTTTCCTGTAAACAAACAAACAACAACAAAAATTGTGGCTCATGCAAATTTATTACGTATTTATCTTAAATAATGATAGCAAATAAAAATTAAAACAGGGGGCACCCTGGTGGTCTAGTGGTTTAGTCCACTGTGGTACAGTCCACATACATCCCAAGGTCCACAGTTCAAGATCCAGGGTCCAGGGAAACAACCAAGATGAACAACTGAATTGAATAAAATGCTTCTTTCTCCTCTCTCTCTCTGCCTACCCACTTGCTCTCCTTTATTCCTGCCTCACCTTTCCTTAAAAAAAAATAATTAACAATAATCAGTGACTAGACAAGGTCATGGTTTCTTGCAAATAGTGCTCACTTTCAAAATTATTATTATTTTTGAAGCAAAGGTGCAGGCAAGAATAAAAAGAAGGAAGAAGCACCTTATTAATTATATTTAGTTGTTCATCTTGGTTTTTTCCCTTGACAGTGTCTTGAACTGGGGACCTTAGGATGTATGTGCTCTGTGCTGGCTGAAGGCAGCTGACTAAAGCGCTGCTTCACCAGGGCGTCCATTCAAAATTATTTTCAAGGCTTATTGTTGAAATTTTGTTTTGTTCATGTTGTATTATTGATAATGTTAGAACAGATATCAGTAATCCTAAGGTATATTTTTTCATCCATAATAGAAATAATTGTTTTATGGGCTATATCTTACATTTTTTATGACTATAAAGCCCTTGAGCCAGCTAATTTTTTTGTTTTTGAAGGAAAGGTACAGGCAGGAATGAAGGCAAGTAGGCAGACAGCCAGGAAGAGAGAAGAAGAAGAAGCATCTCTAGTGTTTGTTTATTTTTATTTCATTATTCGCACTGGCTGACTCCCCCAAGGCCCAGGGCTTGAACCCAGGGCATGCGGCCTACTCATTTGGAGGCCATTCTCCCAACCTTTGCTCCACCAGGGCGCACCGAGCCAGCTATTTAACCTTTGAGAATTATATATTTGGCTGTTTAGATTCTCATATTAAATAATTTTAAAGTAACAGTTGGGAGCGATATTGCTGGTATAAGAGCATGGTCAGGTTTAGGTTTCAGTTCTGACAAGAGCTTTTTATGCAATCAAGCCTAGTTTCCTCAGCTTTTTAGTGAAAACGGTAATAGTAACTACTTTACAGAAATCCTGTGATGACTAAATAAGGTAATTTTGTTAGCATTTTGATAATACCTACTGTGTGCCAGACTTTATTCAAACATTTTGCATCTATGAACCACTCAGCCCTCGCAGCAATCTTGTGATATAGGCCCGCAGTGCTACTGGCCTAACCATGTTATGGTGAGAAAACCAGGGCCCAGAGAGTTCAGTAATGTCTCCCAGCTAGTGAGTGGCGGAGCCAAACGTGATTCGCGATGGCCAGGTTGCTTCAGTGATGCTTAGCTCTCTGATGGCACAGGCACATTGGGAGTCTTCAACAATTTTCAATAATAATGGTATTTAATAATAAATATCACTGGGCAGGAATTATATATTTGTTATAGGAAACACAGCTAAAGTAAGTCAAAGATGAATATAGATCTTGAATCTGACTCAAAATAACTGTTAGTATTTATATACACATTCATATACTTTGAGAAAATAAAAAGATAACATTTTGCAACTTATTTTAATCATGTGTAAATATGAACAGCTTAATTTTTGCTTATTTGATTTGTGATCTCCTCTGTTAATTTATAAAATGGGTTAAGACACTGGATTATTTGCTTTCTCTCCGGACTTGGAGTCCTTTTGGAAGTAGGCTAAGGAATTCTTTTGAGTTTTTCTTAGGATTGAAAAGGCATTTTATTGATGTAAAATGGTGTTACAGAGCATGAATTAATAAGTAATTCAAATTCCCACCTATATGTAAGCTCAGGACTTTTACAAAGGAATTTCATACTGATGTTGGCAACACTGATGTTGGCTCCAAGATCTTCAGGGAATAAGTCAGTCATTGGCCGCCGATGAGGTTTTTTCATTTGAATTTTTTTCTTCCAGCAGATATTGTGGCCAGTGCTGGGTCAGCTTTTGAAACAGTCACATTTTACAGTGTTCAAATACAAAGCAGACTATAAGGGTCTAATTATAAGGAGACATAAAGATGCATTAGACATGGCTCTTACTAACTTGGATGGTGTAATAAACTTAGCACATGTTGTGAAATAAGTGATCTTAACTGCTGTTGTGGAAATGCAGAATGCTCTGAAATGTGTCGAAGGAACCCATAGACTCCCTCGTGCCCTCAAACCCTGCCCCCCCCGAGAACCTTCACATTCAGGGCTTGTCTGGTTACCCGTCAGGGCGTCTAGCAGTTCCCGTAGTTTCTGCCGCACAGCTGCTGTACTCTGACTCTGCTGAGAGCAGCTCATCAAAGCATCTTTTCTAAAAGCTTGGAGATGATGAAAGAAAGAAATACTACAGAAGTGATTAACAGCTAATCTGACTTCCTTGCTATGTAGCTTTATTCTCTAGGGGCTCTATCTCATTGTCACCAGATCTTGAAAGAGAAGGAGCTCAATTCTGTAGGGCTGCCTGCCTGTACAACTTCTGGCCTTTTCTACCAAGTATTTCTCCAAGCGTGGCTTGACTTTGATATCTAAGACTATGGAAGAAGAAAATATCCCCTTTCTTTTTAAACTAAATCCATTTGTTTATTTGTATTTTAAAGGAAAAGTGCAGGCGAGAATGAAGATGAGCAGTGACAGGCAGGCAAGAAGAGAAAGGAGGAAGAAGCGCTTTATTTTATTTAATTGTTCACATTGGTTGGGACATGAACCCAGGTCCTTGGGATGTATGTGGAACGTACTCTCAGCCAAAGACAGCTCATCAAAGTGCTATTCCACCAGGGTGTGCCCCACTGAATATTTCATGACCTTTTCTCCCTGGAAAATTGTGGAGACCCCACCCTTTATGCCCTGGAGTATTTCCTTGTTCTGTAGGCCCAGCGTGACAACCATGTCAAAGTAAAATTCATTGAACTAAGTTTTACATAAAATAGAATCGGGGTGTAGTACATAAAGATTTTTAAAATCATGAGTGAAGACTCTGACATTTTATGATATCTCTTAAAACTCCAGTTTCCATTCATGTATCTTCAGCGTCCCTGTGGGGTCAGCAAATGTTTAGATTCACAAGACTACCCATACTTAGCATCCTTCTACTTAGGAAGATACAGACCAGGAACGGGCAGCATGAGGTGTCCCTTTTCAGTGGAGTGGTTCTCATAGGCACGCATACAGAAGTCCACAGGTGTTTATCTTTCTGTTCCCCAATAGGTGCCCCAAGTCATAACTCCGTAGCAAAGGAGGAGACAGTGTCTACATTGGACAGATTAGGGAGCATCTCTCTCTCTCTCTCTCTCTCTCTCTCTCTCTCTCTCTCTCTCTCTCTCTCTCTCTCTCTCTCTCCTCTCTCTCCTCTCTCTCCTCTCTCTCCACCTTCAAGAAAAGGTACAGGCAGGAATGAAGGTGAATAGGCAAGCAGGCAGGAAGAGAAAGGAAGACGAATCTCATTTTATTTTATTTAGTTGTTCACTCTGGTTATGCTCCCCCGGAATCCAGAACTCAAACCCAGGGGTATGTGACTTGCGCTCCTTCAGAGCTAATTGACCCAACCACTGCTTCACCAGGTACACCACAATCTCTTAAAAGCCTGATGCATCACAAGCCCTGGTGTCTGCTTTAAAATTTCTGTTAACTTCCAGCGTCCAAAAGGGACATAGCTTATGAGTCACTGCATTCAAAAGCATGGAGCTATAGCTTTCTACCGGTTAGTTGGGTAATTTTTACCATAAGCAGCATTGGCTAGTAGCACAGCTGACACTAACCTCATTGGGTTCTGGGACAACAGAACTAGACAGTCAATCCGAGATCACCCTTGTCTTTCGAAAAGGAGGGAGATTTTGTTAACCCTTTTGTTCACAACTTTTCAAAAATATCCTTACAACAATGATTGTGTTTCCAAATTTTCCTGAAATAAATAGCTGTAGCTTCATTGCTTTGTGGTCTATGTCCTTTTTCATATATTATAAATTTTATCTTTTCTTTATTTTTCCTTTTTCTGATAGGTCAAATCAAATATTCTGAACAGGTGTATTATGCATGTATGGAAACATTTGACTGTCTTCCTCTTGCTGCCCTCTTAAGCCAGCAGTTTCTCTGTGTACATGGAGGAATGTCACCTGAAATTACTTCTTTAGATGACATTAAGAAAGTAAGTTATCTTTCCTTTTTCTCGTGGAATATATTTATTTTTAATTTTGCTTTTTATTGCAGTCAACTAGTACGTTTTTACTGACAAAAAATTTTATGAACTCAAAGGTAAGAAAATATAAATCATCAACGATAGCTTCATTGGTAGATGCATTTTGCTATATATCTTCCAGAAAATTTCTGGAATTCTTAATGAAATCTCTGCTGATACAAACTAGAAACACAACATTAGGTATAGCCAGAAACTTTTATTATGTAGCAATACAGAGGGAAGGAAACCATGGTTTGAATCTCTGTCCTGCCATTAATTATGTAACCTTAATCAAATCATTTAAGCTCTTTACTCAGTTTTCTTCTCTCTGGAATGAGGAAGTTGGAATGGGTGGTATGGGGACTCTTCCCACTGAAATTCATCGACCTGGACATTTTAGATCATATTCTTTAATTGCTGAACTTCACTGACTACTTGATTATTTCTAGGATTCTGTATATTCATGGTTGAAAAAAGATCAACAGTCTTTCTTCACTTATATTGTTCTACATTACCTTCCTCTCTTCCCTACCTTTGTGTTTCTTACCTCTCTCATATAGATAATGCAACTAAAATTCTTTTTGTTAATAAAATTCTTTTCTCTGAATTAAGGTGACTCTTTAGGGTAAGAAATCTGCCTCTATATGTTATCTTTTCTGCTGCCTGTTGTCTTTTAAGTCTTAAACTTTACAAATCTAAATGAATTATATTAATAAAAAGCTTCTCTTTCACTTAGTGGAAGCCCTCTCCCTGGCACTCAGCTATACTAGTTACTTCTTCTCTCTTGGTTTTTATGGTTTTAACTAAAGCAGCAATAATACTAAAGGCTTAAGTTAATAACATTGAAATGCCTCCACTGCAGAGAAGGGAAGACATGAAAGCCCCGTACAAAATAAAACCAGCATTCTATAAAATAAAGACATGCCCATTGGAATGAAGTAAACATTGAACAGAATCATTTTAAAACCCTTGCTGTTCTCATAGTTTGGTTAACTGACCTAAGCAATGAAAGTGAGCTTTACGCAGTCTTTCTAAATAATAGTGTATCTCTACAGTGCTTGATAGCACTGTTGTGTTAAGTGGGTACTGCTTATAAGATCAGGCTCTAATGGTTATATGACAAAGAGATTGAGAAATGTTTATTACTAAAAAATAATTATGTGTTTAAATGTGTCCAGTTTTCTTGCAGGAAAATCCTTTAAGGAGTTTAGCACCTTCTCTCCTAATACATTCTTGCATGTTAAAGGTTTTGTTTTGTTTTGATTTGTTTTTTACACTTACCAGTTTCTAAAAACTCTTTTGTGTTCATGATCTTTTCTTTGTTGGTATTTTGTGTGCCTTCTAGTTAGACAGGTTTAAAGAACCTCCAGCCTTCGGACCAGTGTGTGATCTGCTTTGGTCTGACCCCTCGGAGGATTATGGCAATGAAAAAACCTTGGAGCACTACACCCACAACACTGTCCGGGGGTGCTCTTATTTTTACAGGTGAGCTACCCTCAGTGCTCATGCATCACCAGCGTCTCACATAGTGTTTGTTTTGTAAAAGTAAAAAGATTTCTTGACTCTTTCCCCAGAAATTCTGATTGAGTAGGTCTGAGACAGGGGAAGCCTGTTATTTTTTAAAAAGCTAACTAGCTTTTGGAGTCACTGGTATAGGCAGAGATATAAGAACAGAACAAATTAACACAGACCATGGGAAAGAAAGCCCAGGACGTTTCCTGGAAGTTAGCTGCTATCTTAAATCTCATCTGTGAGTTCTCACTGTGCTTTGCCACTCAGAATATATGGGAAAACTTAAAGCCTAAAAGATTTTAATCCCAATACTTATTTGCAACAAGTAATACAGGCAGATATTTAGTCCTTAAAAATCTCTGTTAACTGCCTAAAATATACAATCACTAAATGAAATTCACACACAAAAAGTAAGAATCCTCTTCAGATTTGCCCGTGTTTTAAAATTCTTCGAAGCAACACTTTTTCATTCCTTCCTACCAGCTTGGCAGTGACAATATGAAATCTTTAACATTTTATTTCTCTAATTCTTCACTGTTAGCACAGTTTCTTTGGAGGTCAGCTCGGAGCTATCACTCGATTATAAATGCCCATAGCCTTTGATACAAAAGTTCTGCTTTTAAAACATAATCCTGTGGCTATACAGTTGATCCTTGTTATTCATGAATTCTAGTTTGCAAATTCACATACTTGCTAAGATTTATCTTTTATCTTTAACTCCAAAGTCAATACTCAAAGCCCTTCCGAGTCACTGTGGCCTGTGGCAGTGCAGCTCAGTGAAAGCTCGCAGTTGCTGCACGTGGTCCCAGCTGAGAGGGAGAAGGACTTTGTCTTGTTTTAGCCCAGCTCTCTGGAAGCAGGCAATCTTCTGGTCTGTTTACTGCCAAATTTTTCATAGTTTTGGTTAGTGATTTTGCTGTTTAAAATAACTCCCATGTCTTAGAGTTGAGCGCTGTCTAGTTTCCAAATGCAAGAGCCTTTGATGTACTTAAGGAGAAAATACGAGTCTGTTAGATAAACTTCCTTCAGGAATAAGTTATGGTGGTGTTGATCATAGTTCATATTAATTAATCAACCGCCTATGTAAAATAAGGTGTTTGTACCAGAAACACACATAGAACAATATTATGTATTGATTTTTTGCTGAAAATGTTGTAACCAGAGGCTCACAGGACCCTAACCTAAGAGTAGTAGTTCAGTATTCACTAGTGCTGTTATTGCACAACTTTATAGAACATAGCCACTAAAAATAATGAGATTTGACTACACTTGGAAATGTATGAAATTATTCATTGTTGAAAACAACCTAAATGTTCAATAGAACAATTAAATAAATTGGAGCAGATCCAGACAATGGATATACTAAACAATACAATTAGGCTGCTTTTTTAAAATGAAAAAGAAAACAATCCTTTTATATATTGATTTGGACTAATCACTGATATAAAATGAAAAAAAGACATGATACAGAGCTGTGTGTACCATTTGATAACATTTCTTAAAAGGAAGAAAGGATGTATATGTGTGTATATAGCTCATTGAAATTGAGTGGCTTATCTCCGAAAGGTACTGAGAAAAACCAAGAATGTTGGTTCCAGGGTAGCTAGAAGATAGAAATAGGAAGGAGGGAAACATTTCACTGTATATCTTTATATCTTTTAATTATATACCATGTGACTATAGAACTTGTTTTAAAAGTAAATTTTTTAATGAGCATAAAAAACAAATTTAAACATTAAATAAACATGTGGGTAATTCCAGGTTAATTGAGCATTCTTCAGGTTTTCCTTTTAATTATTTCATTCAGAAATATAATAATACTAAAAGAATATTTTAGAAGTCAATGCAAGTTGTCATAACCTTTTCTTAGAATAAGTTTGAGTGTAATATTTGCATTTACTCATAAAATGTTCCCGCATTATCTTACCTTTGTGTTGGTATTGCCCATGAAGCTATAGAAGGTTCTCAACTCTTTTTTTAACAATTTGACAAATTTGAAAATTCTGTGTTCATTTTTAGAACCTACTATACACACTTTTTATACTTTTTTTATGTCAAGATACCAAGAGAGTTTGGAATTGTGTTATTGTTGTTATGGGTTAAAAAAAAAAAAAAAAGAAAGAAAGAAAGGTGAGAGAGCTCTGTTTCTGTCCTGGATTGTCTGTTATCTGTACAACTAATTTGGAGTAAGATATATTAGTGAAATGGAAAAATAGAGTGATGATTGCTAACGCTATTAATAAAAATTTGGCATTTAAAACTTTTCATTTTGAAACAAAAATTAACTCATTCATCTTGATTTTCCCTTTTCTCCTGTTAAAAGCAATTATTTCAATTCTGGATCTATGTTTTCTAATTTTCTTTTTCAGTTACCCTGCAGTCTGTGAATTTTTGCAGAATAATAATTTGTTATCAATAATTAGAGCCCACGAAGCCCAAGATGCTGGGTAAGTTCTATTAGAAGGGCGCCCAGTGTCACTGTGGGGACTTTCCCTTTCTACCAAGACAGACAGTCTGTTCTCTCTCTTGTCAGGTATCGAATGTACAGGAAGAGCCAAACAACGGGCTTTCCATCGCTCATCACAATTTTCTCTGCCCCCAATTACCTAGATGTCTATAACAACAAAGGTAAAGGAACCCAGCAGTGTTCAGTTTGAAGCTGCGCCTCGTGAGCTCTAGTTTCATCCTCTGTGTATGTGTGTGTGTGTATTTCTTAAACTTATATATAAATCTTGAAGAAAAAAGAGGTTATCACTGAAACAAAGGTCAGCAACTTAGAATTTAGTCTGCTGCTTATTTTTCTTCTAAGAATTGATTTTTTTGTGAGTTTAAATAATTATCATAATAAATCTAATTTGTACTACTGAATCAAAGCAGAAGATTTGGTTTGGCGAATTTTGTTCATAACATTATCTCAATAAATGTCACCGTTTGATATTTTAATATTTGGGTATTATTAGTAAGCTATATTTTGCTCTTCTTGAGGAATGGTGGTACAGGTACAATAAATACTGTACGGAAAGTCAGAAAAACCTTCACTTTAATCTAAACCTTGCCAGAAATTAAGTGTGACTTTTAGATAGATCATATAATTGTTCAAAATCTCCACTTCCCATATTTAATAAAAACAGGATTAGATATACACATATTTTTCTATTCACAAATTCTAAGACTTTATCCTATTAAATTTTTAAAAATTTAACTTCGATGGTTCAAAAGTTTTTTTAATCAGCGCTTCACCTAAAAACTTTGTTCTGTAACTATTTATAAAGTATGACTATAAAATAATAGAACTTTTAAACAAACACACCAGAACATATATACCCAAGTGAGTATTGTCCCTTCGAAGTAGTTCCCTTGAAGGCTGTCTGCGAATCCAACATTGCTGCCATTGTTGAAAACAGTTCTGGAACTCCGCTTTTGGCATTGCCTTCAGAGTCTGCGACATATTCTTTTGATTATCCTCATTGATGGGAAACCTTCGACCTTTGAGGGTGGATTTGATTTTTGGAACAGCCAAAAGTCATTCGGAGTCAAGACTGATGAATAAGGTGAGTGATCAAGACTGAAGATCTAGCTGGGGTCAGAAACAAGGTATGATTCTAAGGTAATGAGACTGGGCTTCTTGTGTTGCTTATAAGTGACTCTGGAGGCAATTCCAAAAGAGGAGTTCCAGAAACATTTTGAATAATGGCAGTATCTTTGGATTAAGTGTACACTGAGGAAGCATGGTGTATTGAAAGGCGCACTAAGCTAGAAGTCAGAAATTCTAGTCTAGTTCTACTTTACACTTAAATTCACAGTTAGCAAGAGACTACACATTTATATTCACTTCATACTTAACAAGATCTGTAATATCTCTAAGCCTTGGTTTATCTTTAGAATATCCATCAAATAAGATTGTTGAAGATAGTTGGAATAATAAAAATGAATATTAGAAGCAATGTTCAAACTATAATACTATAGCATTTTACTGTTACTGTGCCTGATGTGATTATGTCAAAGGACCACACTCATGTGATATGTAAGGTCTGGTGTGTTTGTAGTTGGTAGTTTCTTAAGTCTCATTACTTTGTAGTCATACCTTGTATATGCATTTGGGGAGAGGAGTTTAAAAGAGGTCACAATATACTTACTGTTTACTCTATTTAAAAGTAAACTATGGAGTGGCACATCTCTTAAATTTGATGTATGTAAGTCATCTCAGTGACTTGCTGTGACTTAAAGCATGTCTTCAAGGTCTCTCTCAGCCTTGTTTTCTTTTTCCCTCTCATTATTCTTTTCCAAGGCTTAGCTATCCTACAGTGCTCTGCTTTCCCCTAATTTCATTCTTTGTTATTTACTTTTCCATACTATTTTCAGCATGTTAGAGATTTGCTTTTGTTCTTGCTTCTGTCCTTAGTAATGGTCTGTGCTGCTCCTGTTCAGCATCTTCAGGGACGTTCACTGGTCCTAGTCCTCCTCATAGTTGTGATGAAGACCTTCCCTTCTCACTGCCTTTTTCAACCTGCTATTAAGAATATCTGTTGCTGGCTGGCAGATTCAGCAATGTGCTGCAGCGAAACATGTCACCCAAATCAGCAGTTATTTTGCTCAGCTCATTGTTGCCACATTTGATTTTTTTTAAGAGGTTGGGAGGAAGAGTAGGAAGAAGCATTTAAGCAAGGAAGGAAGAAGAGGAAGAAACATTTTTAGTGAGTTGCTCACTCTTAATTTTTCAGCTTGGTCCTGGGGTATAAACTGAGGCCCTGGGGTTTTACCTGGTCCTCCTACCGGCATCTCAATCCCCTGGACCACAGGGATGCGTTCCCCCAAGATAATCTGATTTTGTCGTTGATTATTCCTTTAGTAAATTCTGAAAAAGTCATAGTCCATTCTACATGAGTTTTCTATCAACTTTAACGTAATTGATAGCTTGAAACAATATTATTTTCCTTGATTGTTTCTTAAGAATTTTTTAAAGGAAAAATGACAGAACATGTGGCATCCGAAACAATCTCTGATGGTACTCAGTTACTCCCCATATAAGTATCTCTTTTCTTGAAAAAACAAATAGCTCTAGTCCCCTTTTCTTCTCCTTTTCTTCTGCTGTTGGTTTTCTTTCTTCCGTATTCTTTGGGCTTATTAGTACCAACAGGTATTTCTTAGTTTCGTAGGTTGTGTGAAACCACCTGTAAGTCTTGATTTTCAGAGATTTCTATTTCTGTTTCTTTGTGTCCACTGAGAATAATTTTTAAGCTCTAGCTTCTAAATATACATTATTGAAACCCCCAACCCCCTCTTTTACCTGTATATATTGAGAGAATTTTGAATAAGTATTTATTAATCTAAATTAAAGATATATATTTATATAAATTCACATGAAAATAATGGGACATGTTAATGAAGTCACTGTTAGGTTTTAAGAGCTGAAGATTCTATTTTCATGTGTACATTTAAGATATTCAGTAACTTAAATTTTGAGGACACTAGGCTAACCTATAACCAATGAAATAGAAACCAGGAGATAACCTATATATGTCATTTCTAGAGATGATTATTATCCTATTTTATTTATGATCACAGAAAGAATAATTAACAGACTAATACAAACAACATTGCATTGCTGATGACGCACACCAAGACATTGGATTTTAAAACTTTTAAAATATAAAAAAATTAGTTTGATACCAAAGTATGTGTCCAAATATTTGAATAGTTAATATTAAACATTTACAGAGTACTAATAATATACTGACTTACATGTAAGGGAGAGATTGGCATTTTTATCCATATATTGTATGCAGAGAAGATTTAATCTACTTTTTGTACCCTGTAAATTGCTCAAGTTTATAATCTGTAATCCCCCACTATGAATTGTAATTATGATGTCAGCTCCGAGAGTTTATAAAACTTTTGCTTCTGCCTAATGACTAGCAAAACAGGCAGCGTTCGTTGAATGAGAAATGTTGGCTCTCAGAGGACCATTGCAACTGCAACCATTTGGCTCTAAAGGGAAATCATGACAAAATTTTTCTCATGTGGGACCTGAAATGTCTATAGATAGTGACTGTGCAATGAACCTTTGAAGTCTTAGAGCTTAGTTTCTTTTCTACTACTACGTCCTCAGGTGACTTTGTTCCTGGGGATAATTTTTAAAAGAAGGAGCCGTATAAATTGCTTTAAGAGCTTCCATCTGCCTTTAAATACAGAGTCCTGAATTACAAATAGGAGTAAGTTCCTGAATGCTGTACAGAGTGAACTGGTTGCCTTGTGACCTGCCTGTGCCAGATGTTTCTACTTTTTCTTCCCTTTTAGCTGCTGTGTTAAAATATGAAAACAATGTCATGAATATCAGGCAGTTTAACTGTTCTCCACACCCCTACTGGCTTCCAAACTTTATGGATGTTTTCACGTGGTCTTTGCCTTTTGTTGGGGAAAAAGGTAAGAGAACTAAAACCTCAGGACCAGCCAGTCGTCTTAGCTAGAGACTGAGCACACTTTTATATTGGCAGGATCCCCCTGATGCTTCTGAAATGTTCTTAAAGTTATGAGAAATGTTTGGTATTTTGTTTGTTCTCTATACTATTTTTAAATGACACTTGATTGGCTTGTAAATTATAGTCCTAGTCAGTTATCCTTTTCTTATTCTAAGTATCAATTTAAACTAGCTGTACCACATGCTCAGAATGTTAAAATGTGTTATTATTCTACAGTATTCTTTCAGTGATATATTTAAATAGAAAATACTGTCTTTAGAATTTTTTTTATGCACCTATACAAATAAGTTATACAAATATAAAATAGACATGTTGGACATAGGCCTGATGATTTGACTTGTTTGTAAAACTGAAGCAAATTTTTCACGAGCATGTCAGTGAGGACAAGACTCTGGACAGCTGTGTAATTACATCAAGTGAGTATTGCAGTAGAACGTTCAGACTCTAGACTTTGGAGCAAGTAATCGCCCCAAATTCTACATAAACCTGACAGTCTGCATTCAGTGCTGAACTCTTAATTGCATAATGACAATCATTTTTGTTTATCTTTAACATGTTTATTTAGAGATCCACATTATTTTTGAGAAATATCTTATTAATGGTATATATTTGGCTAATTTTTTTTTTTTGTCATATAGTCACAGAGATGCTGGTTAACATTCTCAACATATGCTCTGATGATGAATTGATTTCTGAGGAAGAAATTGAAGGTAAACTTGCCTTTTCCTCATTTGAACTAGAAATGAACCCTAAGTTTTGGTGTTATATAATTTTCTTTGTCTTATTTTAAAAGAATTGTGTTCATTATAGAAAAATAAAATTTGAAAAATAATGAAGCCATAAATGAAAAAAGTGACCTATAATCCTAATATCTCATTAATTATAGCCAGTGGTAACAGCTGTGTTAGCTATCTTTTGTCTTTGCTTATATTTTTCCTGTTTTTTCCTGGATTTTTTTAGTAAAAATGAGGGCATATCACAAACATTTACTGTTTTTTGCAGACTGATTTTTAATGGTAACATAATTGTCTGTGTCAATCATTTGTTGTTTTAACCAACCTTCTGTTATTGGATATTGGATTTTTCCCCTTATTTTTTCTTTTTAAAACCCCAGAGTTTTGACATTTCTAATAGGTAAATCTTTATACATTTTGTCAACAACCAATATATAGTTATTATATGCTGATATATGCCAAGAACTGTACAGATCCTTGCTCTCTTGAATCAGCTTATATTCTAGAGTGGGAGTCAGTAAATATATCAGATGAGAATATGTTGTATGAAAGAGCAGAAAGCAGTATTAGAAGTCAAGAATAATATTTCTTGATTGTTTCCACAGGATAAAGTTCTAGAAACTAGATATCTGTATCAATTAGTATTTGCAATTTATTGGCTGTATATGAACCGCTAAAAAGGCTGTACTTGTTAAACTGTGTGTGTGTGCTGCGAAGTCCGCAGTGCTCTGGAAGCGTGTTTTGATTTTTAATTAGTTTTTCGTGATGACCAGTGAACATTATTTTGTGTGTGTTTATTAACCGTGTTCATTTCTTTTGTGAATCGTCAATTCATAACTTTTGCTTACTTTTCTACTGATTATGTGCATGTTTGGTTTTCTTCGTATCGGCCTATGTGGGATTTTATATAGTAACACTTAGTTGTACATGTTACCAATATATTTTTCCTAGTGTTTTATGGGAGACTTAATTTTAAAGGTTTATCTGAGAATGCTGAAGAGTCTGAAAAGATGGTGGCACCTGAGCATAAACCTTTGAGTGTCTCATTCTTTCCACACTCAGCTGTTAGGATAAACTACATAGTGGAGAAAGCCTAACGTTTTTTAGGAATATCGAAGTGAGTCCTGCACAATCTTATTCTTTAAATTTCACATTGAAGGTGCAGAGTAGATGGAGCATAGTTTGTGAATACCTTTAGTATGGAGTTGTAGTTCACTTCAAGGAACCAATTCTTAAGAATTATTACAACCTAGTGAAAATTCAGATAAAGCATTTAAGTTGGGGGAAGATAAAATATGTAAGAACTGTGTATCGTAAAAGTAATATACAAGTCTTAAGTGGAAATGGAAATTTTTGCGAATACTTTGTAGGTACTAAGAAAGGATTCTTGATTATTATAAGGATCTGCTTACAATACTGGGCCAAAATTTGTAACACGAGTATGTATATATCTGTAATAGCAAAAGATTCAAAACAATCTAAATGCCCCTCAGTGGTGAGCTGTGTAAATCTAGAATATATCCATATAATGGATTCTCTACCTGGAATATTATTTTCTTTATGCAAGTCTCTTCTCTCCCCCTCGCTTCTAATTTACTCCAGTTCAGCTTATTGTGACTTCCCCATGGAAGACATTTCTGACGCCCTGACTTAGTTCAGTACCCATCTTCTCCTCTCATCACCATGAACCTCTCCTCTGCATTTGATACAGTTATAATTTTACATTTAATTGTATTGTTAGAAGATTAATATATTTTATCTCCATTCAATTGTAAATTCCCTGAGTGCTGGGACAAAATTGTTGTTGTTTTTTTCATAGCCCGAAAGCCATATTTAGTGCAATAAGCATAGTATATAAATATTTGTTGAGTTGGACTGAATAATATTAAGTGCAACTACTAAAAAAATGAAGTAGAATTATTAGTGGTGATATAAAAAATCTATTAGATATTAAGTGCCAAATTAAATGGATAGAATCCTCTCATTTCCATTTTTTTATAAGTTGTGTGGGTATAAGCTGATATATACTTTAACTTTTGTTTTTTCTGATTGGAAATGAAGAGCAACATTTTAGGTTAAGATGGTAATTTGAACACACTTCTAATTCCATTCCCACCTAAAACCACACTAAAACTATAATTCAATTTTGGCTTTATTTAAATGATATAAACTAAGAATTTTCACTTAAGTAATGCCAGACTAGATAGCTTAAATCAACCCTGACTTTGAAAAGCTAGACAAAATGCTTTCTAAATTTGCTTTAAAGGCATCCAGAAAGCTAACATGTAGTAAAGAATTATCAAGTTAAGATCTGGAAAAAGGCGTAAACCCAGAGAGGTAAGACCTTCATTTAGGACTCTTTCTCTCCTGAAGATGTACGTGAATTGCAAAAGAGAGAACTAAGAGGTCAAGCAGCTTCTTCTCATTGGTTTAGGACTCCTAGTAAGGGTGACTTAGAAATAGAAAAACCCTGGAAGGGACTGTCCCTACCTTCAAATAATTTTAATCCCTGAAATGTAAATAAGGTAGTCCCAGGTATCTGGTAGAAGCTAACCTCCTTAGACTAAGATAACACCATGTAGGATCTTGAATTACTAGTCTTTCAAAATAATATATGACTCAAAATCAAAATAACTAAGCATATGGGGAGACATGAAGACAGAATGAGAACCAGCAGTAACAGCACAACAGAAAGCAAACCCCCAGGTTCTCTAGACATTAGCTTATCAGGCCAACTTTAAAAATAACTATGATTAAAACCATAATTATACTTCCTGTGTTCAAAAACAGAGACTAGATTTAAAAAATTGACAGTACTGTGAATTACGAAAGGGTATATAGCAGATTTCTATAGCCCCAAAAGAAAATTATAACAATGAAAAATAAATAAACTCAACAGATTATTTAGCACATTGGATAAAGTTAAACAGACTAAATGAAGGTGAAGATAGGTTAAAATAAACCATCTAGAATAAAGAGAAGACGTGCCCCACAAAGCACTAGAGACAGAAAGTAGTGAATAGGCCTGTCATCTGTGCATTCAGAATCCCAGAGGAGAGAGGGAGAGAATGAGTAGAACCAATATTTGAAGGGATAGCGGGTAACATTTTTCTAATAATGACATTAAACCACAGATTGAAGAACCTCTCTAAACCAAAGCAGAATGAATATAAAGAAAACATCACTCGACACATCATATTAAAAGTGTTTTGAATGACAAACAGGAAAAAAAAATCTTAAAGCAGCCAGAAAAAGAGGATAGTTTCAAAAGAGAACTAAATAGATAGTAGATTCTTAATGGAAACAATGGAACAACATACTCAAAGTTCTAGAAGATAATAACTGGTAACCCAGCGTGTATACTTAGCAGAAATATCCTTCAAGAATGAAGAACTTAACATTTTTCAGATATTCCACTCTTAAATTTAAGAGAAACCAGGCATGCTAAAAAAAAAAAAAAAAAAAATTAAAAAGGAAAACCAGGTTTGCATAAAAATTTACTGAGAGACCTATGCTAAATGAAATTTTAAAGAATATTATTTGAGCTGAAGGAAAATACCAAATGCAAGTTTGGAGATTCAGTAAGAAATAAAGATAAAAATAGTAGAAAATTCGGCATGCCCAGGGTGGAGTAGCTGTTGGGTCAGCTGCCTCCAAAGGAGTGCAGTCCACGTGCATCCTAAGAATCTGGGTTCACATTGCAGGTGGAGGCGAGAGGGACAACTAAGGTGAACAACTAAATAAAGTTGGAAAAGAGGGATGCTTCTTCCTCCTCTTTCTTCCTGCCTGTCGGCCTACTCAGTGCTTTCATTCCTGCTTGCCCCTTTAGAAAAAATAAAAATAAAAACATTTTTTAAGTAGAAAAATGTGGGTAAATCAAATGAATATAGACTATTAATAATAAATGTTTTGTTACAGAATTAAATGTAACAATAATACTTACCAGTAGGATGAATAAAATTAAAATGTGTGAGAGTTATATATTATCTGGGAAAGAAGGGAAAAGTATCTGTTTATATACTTTAAATAAATAATAGATGTGTGCTGTAATCTTTAACCTATTAAAAAAAGTGTTTTTTAAATTATGTTACTTTTTAACTTATTGAAAAAAATGCCACATGCTGGCAGAGTAGCTGTTAGATTAATTATGTTCGAAGGAGCTCAGGTCATATACCCCTACACCCCCAAGCTCAAGTCCCAGGTCTAGGGGGAAGCAACCAGTATGAACAACCTAATACACCTCTCCTCTCTCTTCCTGCCTGTCTGACTACTCACCTCCATTCCAGCCTGCATCTTTCCTTTAAAAAAATAAAGAAAAGAAATGAATTTTTTTAAATAGGAACAAGTAAAATAAGGAGGACAAATAGAATAATATGTCAGCAATTTCATTAAATGTAAGTAGATAAAAGATCTATAGTCAGATTTTCTTTTTTTTTTTTTTTTTTTTTTTTTTTTTTTTTTTTTTTTTTTTTTGTATTTTTATTTAGTTCCCACTGGTTGCTTTCTCCGACCCCAGGTGTTGAACTCAGGACCCTGGGATGTGTGTGGACTGCTCCCAGCATGTACTAGACTGCTAGGCCTCCAGGGTGCACCCTTTTGTCAGATTTTTTAAAAAACTCACAAAAACTTTGTTTTATAAGAGACAGATCTAAAGCACAGGGATACAGAAAGCAAAGGAACAAAAATAATATACAGGAGAGCCCTGGTGAACTAGTGGTTTGGTCAGCTGCACAGTCCAGATGCATCCTGTGAACTGTGATTCTTGTCCTGGGGTCACGGGGAACAGCCAAGATATGAGCATCTAAATAAGTAGAAGTGATGCTTCTGCTCTCTTCCTGCTTGCTTGCCTCTGCTCATTTTCATTCCTAACTGTACCTTTCTTTGAAAAATAAAGAAATAAGTATACAATACAAACATTAACCAAAGAAAAGTTGTGATAGATTAGAATGGATGGGTCTAGGGAGAATTATATTTTGTGAGATAAGCCAGAATGAGAAAGACATGTATCACGTGATTTCAGTCTTATGTGTATATAAAGAAGCCAAGCAAACAAGTGAACTAAATCAAACAAAAATACACTTTCAATCAATAAAATCAAATTCATGATTACAAGAAGGGAAGGAATGGGTGGAGATGAGGCAAATAGGGTAGAGGGGCTCCATTGTATGGTGAACGAAGAACTGGATGGTGATGGTGAACTTAATGTATTATATACAGATGTTGATTTACAGTGATGAACCCCTCAAACTTATATAATGCCATCATGCAATATTTCTTCAATAAAATTTAATTTGAAAGTAATATGTATGAAATTGGCTCAAACAAAAATAAGATGTAACAGGTTTATGTGGAGTTAATAATATGATCTCATCATAATATAAAGAAAATTAACAGACATGCAATGAGAAATAGAAATGTCCTACAATGATAGTGGTAGAATTTAACAAGAATCTCAGTAATTCATGATCTAATCAGACAAAATTTGGAGGGAAAATTAGAACAACATGATTAATGAGCCTGACTTAATCAGCAAATAAAGAACACCACATCCAACAAATGCTTGAATACACGTTTTTTCAAACAAACATGAACATTTACAATTAACCATGTACTGGGCTAAAAGCAAGTTTCAGGTGTCAAAGGATTAAAATAATGATTATTTTCTAACTACATGCTTTTAAGATATGAATCAATAACCAAAAGATAGCTAAAATAACCCTACATTTTAAGAAATTTAAAATGCTTAAGAACCAAGGGTCAAATAAAAGCTCATAATGAAAATTTGAAAATATTTAAAATGGAATGAAAATGAGTAGTGCATATTAAAACTTGAGGGCAGGCAATGTGCCGGGTAGCCTGGGCTGAAAGTGGTGGTGTCAGTGGCCACCCTGGGTGGGGACGCATGACTCTGCTGGGTCCAAACTTCAAGGCCATCTCAGCATATATTTACTGGTTAGCAGCAGAGGAGAGGGACTGTGATGTACTTGACCTTAAAGAACAAGATGACTGGAATTAAGTGAGCAAGAGATCATCTAAAAAGAGTTCTTCAAACATTTTAATCAGGCATTTGACTTTATCAAGTTGTCCTCCAAGCAAGATGAATCATCGTCTGGAATGGTTCAGTGTGTGCAAGGTCCAGAAAAATCTTATCTTGCATGACTATTGGTGGATGACCAAAAGAAATGTGAAACTAGTCAAGACTTGGAAAAATAGCTACTTCTGTGTGATTTCTTTCAAAGTGCATGTAAAATCTTCTTATGGAGATAAGCTACAAGGTATTTTGAAGATAATTTATATGAACAAATTAAGTTGTAAGTTTAGTTTACCTTTATACGAGATTTTTAGAAATCATGCTTAAATATAAAATGATTCAATTTTGATAAACAACAGGCTTGAGGGAAGCATCTAAAACCATACTTAGAGGAAAGTTTATCGCCACAAAGGCATATGTTGGAAAAGAAGAAAGACAACAAAACAGCACTCATCTCAAGAAGTTAACCAAAGGGTGGATAGCATGTTAAGCCTAGAGAAAGAAGATGAAATGAAATAAAAAGAGCATTATTGAATAATAAATAAATAAATACAGAAGCTTAGTAAAATCAAAATGTGCTCTTTTCTTTTTTTTAAAGGAAAGGTGCAGGCAGGAAAAAGTGATAGGAGGCAGACAGGAAGAGAGTGAAGGAAGAAGCGCTTTATTTTTATTTAGTTATTCATATTGGTTATTTCCCCCCCCAACCCCCAGCCCAGGAAGTACTTCTTCAGAGGCAGCTAACCTAACTCTACTGTAACAAGCCACACCAAATGGGCTCTTTTCAAGAATAAAATAAATAAATCCTTGCTAAAACTTATCATGTAAGGTGCTCCTGGTAGAGTAGCAGCTGAGCGCAGTCCACATGCATCCTCTGGCCCCAGGCTGGTGTCCCCGGTGCTGGCTGAACAACCAAGATGAACAACTAAATAAAATAAAAAAAAAATACTTCTTTCTCCTCCCTCTTCTGCCTGCCTTCCTACTCACCTTCATTCCTGCCTTATCAAGTAACAAAGATAAAAATAACCAAAGCCAGTAATAAAAAAGGAGACACCACTGCAGTCCTATAGAGATTAGGAAAATGACAAGAATAAATTTGTACCAGTAAATTTTAAAACTTAGATGAAAGTGATAGATTCCTAGAAAAATATAACTTATCTAAACTAGCGTAGTATAGAATATCTTAATAATCACATGTTTACTGAGAAATAGTACTTTTAATTTAAATTTTTCCTATAAAGAAAATACCAGGTGCAATAAATTTACCAAACATGTAAGAAAGAAACAATTTCATGCAAATAAAAAAGAAGAAATGTTCTCCAGCTCATTTAATGAGGTTGGTAGAACTAGGACACTAAAAAGTAATGAGGACATTAATGTAGACATAATTATCCTAGATAACATAAGCTAGTTGAAATTAGTGATATACAGAAAAGAAGTTTGACTCCTCCTTCTAGAAATGTTAGACTATTTAACATTAAAATCTTAATCAGCAGAGAAAGACAAAATACTGTTGTTTTCATTCATATGTGGAAAATAAAGAAACAAAGCAAGTGAACAAACAAAAGAAAAGCAAACATTTCCATTCTGACATCAGAATAGTAGTTCCCGGAGGGGAAGGAGGGCGGTTAAACAGATAAAGGCGATTGACTGATTGGTGGTGGATGGAGGCTAGACTTTCGGTAGAGAGAATAATGTAGCATATACAGATATCAAACTAATGCTGTGGAACTAAATGAAATGAAAGCTATATAATTATAAACCAATGTTATGTCAGAAAAAATTTTAAATTCAGTAAGTATGTACTAATGTGAGATGTGAATAATAGTGGAATTGGGTCGAGTGTATGAAAATGATCCTATCTTCACAACTTTTCCATACATATAAAGTAGCTCTGAAGTTTTATTTTATAAAACCAGTCAATATAATTAACTGCATTAACAGAAATACAGGGGGAGGGAGTCTTATTTCAGTAGCTGTAGAAACAACATTAGATAAGTTTCATCTTTCATGTTATAAATGTCTTAAACTAAGTTTATAAAGAAATTCTTCAATCTAGCAAAAGTATCTAAAAACCTTGAATAAACATGGTGAAATGTTAACAAGCTTTCCTTAGTGACTGGGAACACACAAGGATGTTGGCTGTCAATATTTAATATACAATATAGTAATAGAACTCTTATTCAGTGCAATTAGGCAAAATAAAGAAATATAAGGTATAAATAATGGAAAGGAAGAAACAACTCTCCTTCTTAGATGATGTGATTGTGTACAGATAAAATTTAAGTCTATAGGTTAATTATTAAAGTGCGTGGAGCAGAACTGTTGGATACAAAGTAAGCAAAAATCTTTTGTATATTTACCATCTAAGTTTTTGTTTATATTTTCATTAATTTTTTAATATTTATTGAGATAAATTTGATTTACAAAATAATACAAACAACATGTGCAGGTTCCCCATTCCTCAGATATATGACAGCGTACCCTGCCCACCACCAGATTACCAAAAGTTCTTCACCATCGTCCATTGGACCCCTCCACCACTTGTCCCAACTCCCCACCTGTTCCTTACTATTTGTTCATTTCTATTGTGAATGTCCTCAGGTTGCTTTTTGTTTAGTCTGATCCTTTTTTTTTTTTTTAATGTTTGGCTTGTAAGTGAGATCAATCAGTGTTTGTCTTTTTCCTTCTGACTATTTCACTTAACACAATCCCCTCTAGTTCCATCCATGTTGTTGCGAATGACAGGATTTCGTCTTTTTTAAGCACTGTAGTATTCCATCATGTAAATATACCACATCTTCTTTATCCATTCATCTGACAATGGGCACTTAGGTAGTTTCCAATTCTAAGCTATTATAAATAATGCTAAAATAAACATGGCAGTGTGTCTATCTCTGTGAATTAGTGTTTTGGGGTAAAGGCCCAGAAATGGGATGACCAGATCATATGAGATTTCCATTCTCAATTTTTTTGAGGAATCGGCATGCAAGTGGCAAATTTTTACAAAGATGCCAACTTACAATATCGTCTCTAACAAATAATGTATAATACCTTTGAGCAACAAACTGTAAAACATCAGAGAAATTAAAGGCCTAAATAAATTATTCTTATGTTGATCTGTGAGTTCAGTACAAAGTCAAATATTAACATACAATTTGATTCTGAAATTTATATGGAGGGTGCGCCCTATTCGCCTAGCATTCTAGTACACCTGGGAACGGTCCCACATACATCCCAACGTCCAGAGTTCAAGACCCGGGGGTGGGGAAACAACCAGTGTGAGCAACTAAATAAAAATAAATTGCTTCCTCCTCTCTTCCTGCCTGCCTGCCTATATTCGACTTCATTCCTGCATGCACATTTCCTTTAAAAAAATTATATGCAAATTCTAATTGTATTCTAAAACTCATAAGGAAATAACTGAAGTCTTGAAGAATAAGATGGAGGATTTATTTGATAGGATATCAAGATTTGTTATAAAACTAGAGTAATTAGAATTATTAGTGCAAAGACAGAATTAAAACAAAGAATCTAGAAATAGATCTGTGCATATATAGACACTTTACAACAGAAATAGCACTGCATATTCTAGGAAAATGATCTTATTTTAAATGAATGACTTGGGGTTATGGATTTGAGAAAAATTAAACGTGGTGCTTATTCTCTTCCAAGCACAGAAATTAAAACCAGAGGGATTTACACATCAAGATAAAAGGCAAAACAATAATGTTTTTGTCATTTATAATATAAAATATCTTCCATTTTGGCAGGTCCTGATGGAGTGGTGATTAGATCAATCAACCACTTCCGACGGATCCCAAGGCACATACCCCAGGTCTGGGGGAAAACAATCAGTGTGAACAACTAAATAAAAATAAAATTATTTTTAAAAAGAATATCTTCCATTTCCTCTACCTGTTTTCTTGAAAGAGGACACAGAAAGCACTAACCATACAGGAAACTGTTAATAAATTGGACTAAATTAAAAGTAAGAACTTGTGTCTATCAAGAGACTATTAAAAGAATGAAAAGACAAGCTGCAGAATGGGAGAGGCTATTGCACCACACACAGAGGGCTCACTTGTGAAACATGAAGAACTACAAATCAATGAGATGAGATGCGGCCTGCCCTGGTGGCGCAGGTGCTAAGCTGCTAAGCTGGATGGATGGATGGATAGATGGATAGATGGATAGTGCTTTCTCCTCTTTTTTCCTTCCTCCCTTAAAAATGCTGCTTCCTGTGTGCCCTGGTGAAATAGCAGTTAGGTCAGTCACCTCCAAAGGGCGCAAGCCACATACCCCTGTATTTGAATCCTGGATCTGCGGGGAGACGAGTGTAAACAATTAAAATGGAAATAAAGTGCTGCTTCCTCCTCTCTGTACCTGCCTGCCTACTTGCCTTCATTCCTGCCTGTACCTTTCCTCTAAAAAAAAAGGAATGAAGGGAGGGAAGAAGGAAGAAAGAAAAAGAAAGGAAGGAAGAAGGGAGGAAGGGAAGGAAGGAACAAGAAAGACAAAGGAAGGGAAGGAAGGAAGAAAAGAAAGAAGGAAGGAAGGAAAACCCTAGTCAGTTGCCTGTTCTCCACATTTGGAAGCTAATCTCTAAAAATTATAAACGAAAGAATTTCTGGGACTAGGGATCAATTTGAAGGCATCAGTACCTTGCCAAAAGCAGGTAAATTAAGTGACCATATCCTCATACTGACACAGAGAATTCCTTAACAAAAACCCACCCTGATCATGCCATGTAAAGCTCCAGGTCGGCAGTCTACCCACCACTTCTGAAAGCTTTTTAGTCACTCACTCTTAATCATAGCCAACACCAACTTACAGTATTACAACTTATACTAGACACCTGTGGAAGTCTGTGAGAAACATGCAACATCAGTAGAAAGCAACTTGAATGAACATGAGATTCTGAAGGAAATACAAAGCTTGAAAAAGGAAAACTGTGATATCCCCAGAAAGATAAAGACATTAAACCTATTAAGTAAACACATAATGCTCTTAAGAGAATTGTAAGCTTTGTTTATATTCTTGGGTTGCAGCATCATTTGTTCCAGGGATAATATCTTTTCCTTGTCTACTTTTATTTTCATGATCTGTAGGGACAGAACATGTTACATAATAGCAGGTGTGAATTAATGTAAAATGATCAACTTAAGAAATGGAAAAACTGCTGATAAGGAATCTGTAATGTTCTATCTTAATATCAAGGATGTGTCTGATGATAAAGATAATAGGATGCTTTTCTCATGCATTTCACTGATTTTTTTTCTTCTCATAAACTTAAATTTCTCCTCATATTTCTATCTTCATCTCCTTGTTTCTTGGTGTCTTCTCCCCGAAGATCACTACATTTCAAGCTATCAGAAAGGTATCCGACTAAAATGTGCTAAGAACTTAATACTTGCTGTCTGTCCCACCACAGTCTATTAGTTAGATTTTTAGTTTTCAGTTGGTCATTGAATAATTTCAGACAGGCTCTCCATCCTCCCTCTCTGTTTTAATGTATGTTTTCTCTGGGCCTGCTGAATGATCCCATGGGATACTGGGAGCTGGAGGGCGAGAAAGGAGAGGCCACATTTCTTTTTCTGACTTGTGAATGCGGTCACCTGCTGCATGCCTGGTCTTTGGTTTCTCAAGTGTAAGCTATTTCTTGATTCTTAGATGAGAAAGGCCATAAAATCTTGCATTAACTTTTTTGATGTTGCCTTATAAAATACCTTATGCATCATTATGTGTCCTGCACTGTTGTCTGTGGTAGGAAATAACTCAGTAGTTTGTGAGTGAGGATTATGGACTGAAAGCAGCCCTCACTAAGGTCAGGAGAACTAGCTGTGTATCGTTTTTACATTCAGAAGACACCTGCTCGAATCATCGTTTGCCATTTGGAAGGCCAAAGCCCGCATCCTAAGGTGGCCCTCAGCATTCTCAAAAGAGATCTTGATGTTGCAGCTGTCTTTGTTTCTGTGTGTGTGCTGTTCTTCACTGTGTCAGTCATTTCAAAATTGCACCCCAGTTCTCACAGATCTGCTCAGTCAGTCTCTTCTGTGGCTCCTTCAACTTCTACTTCGTTTTCCTCTCTTCTCAGTTATTTTTTTCTCTTGCTGCTTAGAACTCTCTGGGATATTTTTTAAGAGAAAAGTCCAGATTTAATAATGTATAGAGAATTTACATGATGGTAAACTTCCGAGGTGGCTGGAACAGACCTACATGTATATTCTGAGCTGAGGCAGGGAAAGGGGATCTGGAGTCCCCAGGGAGAGGACAAGGAGGAATGACTCATCCTTACTCTGAAAGTAAAGATAACTTTCCTCTCTACATTCTTCTGGAGACTAGGGACAAGAACCACTCTGGATTAGAAGGGTGGAGACCCAGGGAGTGGTAGATGCTTCTTTGATTAAGGGAAGGCCTAAAGGGTAAGAAGTATTGGAGCTATTCAGATGCCTCTGGGCCTGTCCTCCATGGTCCTTGGCTCTTTATGTCAGAGGGGGACCTGTATAAGAGACCAATTCTAAGAGACAGGGTTGGAATTTTATTTGTTTAAATTTAGGCCTTGATTTCTTTTGTTGTTGTTGTTAAATAGAAGTTTCTTTAACTTAGAAAGACACTGCTGCCTTTTCAAAAACTAACCTCTTACCTCATTCCTTTAACTTATTCTTTGTATTCTCTAAGGAAGTACTACTGTTCGAAAGGAGATCATCAAGAATAAAATCAGAGCCATTGGGAAGATGGCACGGGTCTTTTCAATTCTTCGGTAAGGAGAACTCTGTCATTATAATGTGGAATTAAAAGTATTTTGACAATAAATTAGAAGTCAATATCAGAACTGGTTTTTTCAGAATTGGAATTTGGTATGAGAATGGTAGGTAAGTCTCTGAGTGAGATGAATCAGAACTACATGCTGAAGTTGACTGGTCCTGCCTTCCATGTGGTGAAGCTGTGGGTTTAGTGTGGATTCTGGAGCCAGAGTTCCTGTGTCCGCATCCTGGCTCTGCCTCTTCTTAGCAGGGTGGTCTGTGTCTCCATTTCCTTGTCTGTAAAAAGTGATGCTAACAGAACCTTCCTTATACAGTATTGTGAGGATTAACTAAGATGATAGATGGGAGACATTAAAATAGGCCTGGCTATTAAATGCCTCTAAATTAAAAAGCAAAATTTCGCTGATACTTTAAAATTGGAATATTTACAGAAAAACATCCCTTCCTTTGGCAGGAAAAGGGTAGGGAGTAGGAGATTGTGTCCTTATCTCTGCATCTTCTCTTAACTTCCTTCAAGTTGTATTGCTTGCTAAGTGGTAGACACCCTGGCATTAACCCAGGGTTTTGATTTTCCTTTACAGGGAAGAGAGTGAGAGTGTGCTAACTCTCAAAGGCCTGACTCCTACAGGGACACTCCCTCTGGGTGTCCTCTCAGGAGGAAAGCAAACTATTGAGACAGGTGAGTATGAGAAATGTCCCTTTCATGGAAAGTGTGCTCCCGTTACCTAGCAGTCAGTGTAAAGTTAAAAATTGAGGCTTCTTTGAATAAAAGGGTAGTACAATTGGAGATCCACGTGGGGGGAAATAAATCTTGACCCTTACCTTTCTCTATACATAGAAATTATTTAGAAATGAATTATAACTTAAACGTAAAGGATTAAACAGTGGTATGCCCTGGTGGCCTAGCAGATAAGGCTACTGGATTTACATCCCAAGGATCCAGATTCAAGACCCGGGACCAGGGGGAACGACAAAGATGAACAACTAAATACAATAAAATAAAGTGCTTCTTCCTCCTCTCTCTTTCTCCCTGTCTGCCGACTTGCCTTCATTCCAGTCTGCACCTTTCCTTTAAAAAAAAAAAAGAAAGAAAGAAAGGTAAAACAGCAAAACTTCTAGAAGAAAGTATAGAGAGAAGCCATGTTGATGAGAAACTAGAAATAGATACATTTGCTGGTGGGCTCCTAAAATAGTTCAACCACTTTGGAAAACTGTTGGACGGTAAAGCAAAACCCTTAACCCCAGCAATTCCACACATGGTATAATATCCAAGAAAATTTAGTGCCTTTGTTCATAAAAGGATGTAAAATACAAATGTTCACTTTAGCTTTATTCATAATAGCCCCAGATGGGGAACAACCCAAATGTCCATCAATAGTAGGATAAATACATTATTTTGTATTTATACAATGGAATACTATTTAGCAATAAAAAATAACGTGTACATGCAAAACCATGGTAGAATCTTACAGTTTGGCAAACTGAAAAAACAACAACTAGACACTGAAGAGCACAGACTGTCTGGTTGATACGATGCGGAAGAATAGGTAGACAAATCAATGGTAAAAAAGTCAAAATGGTGCTTCCCCTGGTGGGAGAATGTTGACCCAGAAGGGGCCCAGCAGACTTCTGGACAAGTGCCTGTGCTTCTGCATCACTGTCTGCCCGGTAGTTCCATGAGTGTATAATATACATGAAAATGTAGGGGCTATAGTCTTTAGATATGTGCACATGATATGCCTCACTTATGTATGTTTTGTACCTTTATTTTGTGGGTTTTTGACTCAGTCAGTGAGGGAACACACTTCTCTACCTGCAGTCCAAGCCCAACCCCATGCGCTGTCACGCTTTCAGCCAGTCTCATTTTTTAAACTTACAAGGCTCTGACTTCTAAGGGCAGGACTTTTGGGAAACCTCAAATGAAAAAATTAATCTTTGTCAAAATAAACATACGTCTAGTCAAGCAAGAGGAAGAGAGAAAAGATCGCATCATTGAATGACTAATTCTAGGCATGAAGTGTTAACAGCTTAAACTAGAAAGTCACTGCTGCTTGCCCCTTTGTTTTATTGAATAATTCCTATTTAAAATGTTCATTTTTGCTGTCATCCTGCCACTTACGGGAATCCTTTGCTTTGTGTGGAAATTCCACTGCTATCGACTAATATGTCCCCTTTTTTTAAAGAACTGAATCCCTCCTCTTTCAAACTGAATACTGGAATATTTGATTTTAGCTATTTAGAAGAATGAATGTATTCTTGAAACGTGATTTTATTAATTTCTATGGTTTCATTGAAAGGGTCCACAAACTACTTCAGATCGGATTTTTTCTCACACGGTAGCCTCTTGTCTGCGAGATGCTTCGCTTGGCAGTCATGTGAGAGATTTTGAAAGCAGTGCTGACATGGAATTTAGAGTTAATAGATAAAGAAAAGGGGAAGTGTCCTATAACATTCTTACTTGAAAAGTTTTGAAAATTCACCAACCCACAAAATTGTTATTTTCATCTGAACTGATTTTTTTCTAGACCTTGAAAAAGCAAATATGCAAATTTGGGATGAGAATTGTATAGACCTGCTGTTTGGAGATCTGTTTCTTCATAATTCTTGTTCCACCTTTTGTTCTCAGTCCCAAATTATCCAGTTTCTCTTCATTCCTCATTTGAATATGAGTGTTTTAATCAATATAAGATTGTTGATTGAGGCTTCCAAAGTTGATAGAAATCTTAGGAACATATGTTCTTAAGAAGAACAAAACTAAAGTTGGAGGAACCAAGTTTGTTCTTTCCCATCAGAGTCTCTGTTCCACAGGTTCATTGCAAACTGGAGTGTTACTGAAAAAGACCTTTCACTGTTCATTTAACTTTACTTGGAGAGCTTTCAAGCAACAATATGCCATGTCCCCTTACAGCATGCTTTTGTGCCCTACCTTATTAAAAGAGGAATTTAAGTGAGTTATGTTATATACACAGCACAGTGGAAAAAATGTTCTTGGATACTAGAACACAAAGGAAAAAAATAAAACCAATAATCAGCTTTAAAAAAAGAAAAAATAAATAAATCTCAACCCAATGTAAAGTTAAAAATTGGGACTTCTTTCAATAAACAGGTACTAGAAGAACTGGATATCCACATCCACCTGGGGAAAAATAAATCTTAATTCTTACCTTTCTCTCTACGTAGAAGTTAAAACTGTGATACACCCTGGTGGCCTAGCGGATAAGACCACTGGACATAGTCCACATACATCCCAGAGACCTAGGTTTGAGGCCCAGGGCCAGGGAGAACAACCAAGATGAACAACTAAATAAAATGAAGTCCTTCTTCCTCCTCTCTCTTCCTGCCTGTCTGCCTACTTGCCTTCATTCCTGCCTGCACCTTTCCTTTAAGAAAATTATTTTTAAATTTTCATGATGCAAAAGGGAACATCAAGATTCACCCATAGAATGGGTGAAAACATTGACAAATCATTTGTCTGATAAAAAGACTGGTATCTAGAAAATAAAAAGAGCTCTATATAAAAGGATAAATAACCCAATTGAAAGTGGGTAAAAAATTTGTATGGACATTTTTCCAAAGATGGCATACAAGTGGCCAATAAGCTTGAGAAAAGATATTTGACATCATTAGACATTAAAGAAATACAAACA
This sequence comes from Solenodon paradoxus, assembly GCA_004363575.1. Taxonomy (NCBI): domain Eukaryota; kingdom Metazoa; phylum Chordata; class Mammalia; order Eulipotyphla; family Solenodontidae; genus Solenodon; species Solenodon paradoxus. The sequence goes on along the minus strand of RJWH01005105.1, from coordinate 25,121 downwards.
AAACCATAAGATAATACTTTACACCCACTAGGGATGACTATGATTAAAAGAGAAAAAGACAGATGATATGCGGAAATTTTGGGACTCTCATGCTCTGCTGGTGGGGACGTAAGTGGTGCAGCCTATTTGGAAACACAAATGGCAGTTCCACAGGTGATTACATATAGATGACCTGGCAGTTTCACTCCTAGTTATATACTCCAGAGAAATGAAAACATACCTACATGAAAACTTGCACATGCAATTGACTCCGAAGGATGCAGTTTGAATCCCAGGTCTGAGGGGAAACAAGTATGGACAACTAAGTAGAAACAAAAATGCTGCTTCCTCCTTGTTCTTCCTGCCTACCTGCCTACTCGCCTTTGTTGCTGCCTGCACCTTTCCTTTTAAAAACAAAACCAAAAATAACTTGTACGTGAATCTTTGTAACAGCGTTCTTCATACTAGCCAAAGTGTAGAAACAACCTAAATGTCCATCAGCTGACGCGTGAATAAACAGAATGTGGTGTATTCATACAATGGACTTCTTCAGTCACAAAGGAACGAAGTACTGATACATTCTTCAACATGAGTAAACCTTGAAAACATGCTAAATGAGTTGGTCAGTAAAGGAAAATATTACATGATTCCATTTACATGAAATATCCAGAACAGGAAAATCTGTGGAGACAAAAAACAGATTAGTGGTTGGCCCTATAATTAAGGGGTTTAGGATTGAGGCAGGGAGATGGAATTCCTTTTGGAATGATGAAAATATTCTAGCCATAGATTGTGGTGATGGATGTACAAATCTAAACATTAAGATCATTGAATTGTATACTTTAAACAAGTAAGTTTTACGGTACTGAATTATATTTCAGTAAAGAAGACAGTTTCTCAATTTTATGACTGTCTCTTAATATGTCCCTCAGTGCATGTTGATACCTTTTTCAGTGCAGAAAAGAATTCTAGAAGGGCCCCCCAAAATGTAATACTAGTACACATATTACCATATAGCTTTTAAAATCTAATTAGACTGACATTCTATATACAATTACAGGCAATGCTCTGTTCTCCTACTTCCTAACAATTGCATCAGTGATAGTTGAAAGTACCATAGTTTTCTTGTGAAAATTTACTCTATTTGAGCAGATTAGAGAGAGTGTGAGATTGCTTTAACTCATAGCTACATATGGTTGACAAATTTAAGCACTTGGTAAGTTGATTTTTAGTTTTTATTTTATTTTTATTTGCATTAGGAAGTTAACTTTCAGTTCTTGCCATTTCTGCTCTCATCAATATGTAAAGCCATGGGAATAGCAAATGGGTACTGTTTATTAGTCTTCCTTGCCTTCTTTAAAAAAGGTGGGGTGGGGGCGGTTATTAGAGGAACTGACAGGATTCTCCTACTAAAATCTTTCCTTCTATAACCTTTTCATATATTAGGTCTTTTACTGTTTGAAAAAGGAAGCAAGGAAGTTTCCCTGTTGATACTAATTTTTGAATCACTTCCTTTTCCATCACTGAAGAAGAGGGCCTTAGTACTTGGCCTGCTCTCTTGCATAGGGAGTGGAAGCCATGTGGGCTGGACATGTCAGCCTCTGCTATGTCTATAATTCCAGATGGTACATGAGTTTCTATCTGGAATAAAGTAGTTTTATCCCTTTGCCAGCTTAGTACTTCACCCTCAGATAAGAACTAACCCCTCATTTATAACCCATTTTTCGCTCCTTCAAAATACCAGCCTATTCAAAGACCATTCTTTTATTAAATAATGAAAAAGGACAGTTGACTACACGTAAGTTGGCAGAGAGCCGTAAGAAGTAGTTTTAAATAAGTTATTTTTAATAGGACACAGCAGTAACTATATTCTCTGAGCTATTACAACCTAAAGAATGGCTGTAATGTTAAATCACTTGACAAGTTATTTTGATTTGTCAAGACATAAATCAGCAGCTGGCTATTTAAAATGAGAAAAGCAGCATAACTGTTGGTTTCTTACAGTCAGCTCGACTGACCTCATTGTCTTAGCAATGGATGCCTTTAGATAGAAGGTTCCCATGGTGCCTGAAAAAGTTAAAAATATTAAGCAACATAAAGCAAAAATATTAGCACAAATGTTCTCCCCGTCTCATATTTCCCCACTAGTTTATTTATTTTTTTTGCAATAATCCTCTTGCTTCTCTCACTAGCTGACCTTTTTGGGGTGGGGTTAGGCCGAAAGGCGGGCCCCTGGGGTGTCCGAGCTGGCGGCATTGCTATTGACGTACTCACTCTTTCTCTGTCTTCATTTTTGCATGCACTGCTCCTGCCTCTTACAGCCACAGTAGAAGCAGTAGAGGCCCGGGAAGGTATGGCCGTTTCCTCTGGCAGCTGTGACCGTGTGTTTGTCTGCACGTGAAAAGAAGCTTTGTCGATGTTTTCAGAATTTATTCTTTCATCACCAACACTGTAAGAGTGAGAAAGGGAATAGCTATTTCTAGGCATGCGCACAAAGCAAGCATCGCCTTTGTGTCCTGTATTTGTATTAATTTGAATAATGCTCCCCGAACCTCAAGTCCTTTCTGGGCGCTGTCGGTTCTAATGCAATGGCTGCATCTTAAACAACTTGTCATGAAGGGCCACGTGGCTTAATTCTGTGCCCTTTCCATGTAGAAGAAATATCATTCGATTACTAGAGATTCAAACAGGTCAACCTCTTTAATCTGATGATTCACAGGGATATCAGGAGCAGAGGCAAAAGTAGACAGGAACTTTGTTGGATTCATTTCTGAGGTTGCCCTAAAACAGTCAATCCCAATTATCATATTCTCAGTTATTCCTATTTCTATGAAAACAAAATTTAACAAATTATCTCTGAAACTATGAAAGAAACCACTGGAATTGATAAAGGTGGGCTATAAGTTTAGTTGTCTTGTTAGGTGAGGTGGCTCAAAATGAGAAAACAGTTCCTTGACAACACAGACATTTAACCAGAAAGGAAATGTCTGGGAGCTGTTTTGATCACTCTTAACTGTAACTCAACTCCTGGTTGTGCAAGACAAAAAACTCCTAAGCAAAGATCAGTTCTTTTGTTATTTTTGTTGTGGTTGATGTGATGTCTGTGCTAAAGTTAACTACTCTGTTCTATCATTTCTAGTGTTGCCTTTTCCTCTTGCATTGAGCACGTTTCTGGTCCATAAAAAAACTCAAATGTTTTGGGACTAAATAAGAACTTGTTAGCTTTTTGTCGGGCATGCTTCTGCTCTGATCAGTTGTATTGAGCGTCTATGAAAATGCCTTTCATTTTCAGCTGCCCTTTGGGTTAAGAAAGCGGTAGCTTCAGACGGAAGCAGTTCAAATCCAGTACTGCCTGTGACGTTCCCCAGACATGTGCTCCATACCATCCGTCTGTGCTTTCTCAGGAGACTGCTGTGTACTGAGAACGTGAAGCCTGTCCCTTCGCTGTCTAATCAAGCCACCTCCCTTTCCTGTTTCTCTACAGCCATCAGAGGGTATTCGCTGCAGCACAGGATTCGAACCTTTGAAGAAGCCCGAGGTCTGGACCGAATAAATGAGCGGATGCCACCCCGAAAAGATAGTCAGTACCATGACGGGCCTGTGAAACTGGTCACCCCTGTCCATTCCACTACTGCGCCGAGAAGCGGCCACGTGAAGAATAGCCAGTAGTGACGCACAGTTGTGCTTTGGCACAGTGGATCCAAAACTTAAGAACAAATTTTATTTATTTATTACTGGAAAGCAAAACAAAAACATCTTAGACAACTTAAACCTGGAGGTGCATTCATAATACACTCTGCAGTCATTCTGTAAGAAAGGCAACTGTTTTATAAATTCTTTTAATTTATGTTCAATATACATAAAAAATGCATCTGTTTTGGTTTTCCTTTCTCCCCCCTAATTTTTAGGAACTGATTTGATGGTTGTCAATTCATAGGTGGACATCTTGTGCTCTTCAGAGGACCTTCCCCTAGTAAAAGGGCTTGGAACCCTCCACCCTGGGTTTCTGACCTGAACTAGCCAGACTTTTCTCTTGTTTTTAAAAGGTAATCTCTTTTATTTCAGACCAAGAACTTTTCAAATGCAAGAGGACTTTATCTTTTCTTTTTAAAAAAAAATAAATAACTTTCTACAGGGCACTGTCAAATTCAGTATATCTTTTAGATTTTAGAGGTTAAAACGTCTCTTCTGATGGAAAACTTGATTCTAATAAGTGAACAACTCAAGCCTGGTGATATTAAGAGCCAAAAAGAATGTTTTCCATAATAAACTACTTTCTTCTGAACTCTCAGTTCCTTTTAATATGTTCTAGTAAAGCAAAATAAAAAAATAATGAGGAATTGTCTTAGAATTATTTAACATTGTTTCATCTCACCATAGATGTGGTTGAGTCAAACTTCCCTTTGAATTTTGGAGGAAAAAAAGATTTCAAAAAGTTTAAACTGTTGCCAGATCCTTTTGCCTTCATTTTTGAACCACATTTTGAACCACAACTACAAAGAAGCTATGTTTCTGTTTTATAAATGTCCTCTGTAGAACCTTCCGCAGAAGGAGTGTTTGTGCCCTTCTTTGTTGTTACACAACTATCCTCCTGTTCTCCCCATCATTCTTCTGATTTTACGTGTCAGCATTTATAAACCAGTTGGGGTAATGGAACTGACTAGGATAGAGTGATCTCCTAGTGAACTGGAAGTCTTGCTAAAGGACTTGGAGAGAATAAGGACTTCCCCTCTTCTGTACTGGGATGTTTCTCCATCTTTCAGCATTCATTAGAGGAAACTGTGTGTTACTCTGTCAGCATATTTTGGGATCTGAAAACAAGTGTTCAAGTATAGTGTTTAAATAATCTTCCCTTAATTTTTCAAGTCACAAAGAACTAAGGAAATTCTGGAAATTCTTAGGGCCCCATCTTTGGTTTAGTCTGGTGACAGAGACCATGTCAAAATACTCATTTGTCAGCATGTCCGAGCAACAGAACACCAAATTGTGGAAATGCATATGTATGAAATGCCTTAATGTCATAGTGGCTACGGGCGTCCATTATTGAAGCAAGTATCAGACAGCAATACTTGTGTTGGGGGCTTTAAGGACACCAGAAACCTTTTTCAAAATAATGTAATTTCATTAAAAAAAAATTTAGTCCATCTATCTCTGTTTTCCTGCACCCTTTGCTAACAGTTCCCAATTTGTTTATGATAGATTGAAGAATCTGGGGGATTGGAATTTGGCGGCATGAGTTTATAACAAAAGATAGGCAGGATATTAGAGGAGGTGAAAGATTTCTTACTGAGTTGTGAGCAAAAGCTATAAAAGGAGGAGAAAGAAGTCTTTGAGTAGCTATCTTTGCCAGGTGTCATTTCTTTATCCTGAAAGAGACAATTTATCACCTGAACATTTTCATACTCCTTCCTCCCCAGTATTAATAAAAACTTTGGAAATCTCACCTACTATGGAAATCAGTCCACATGACAGATTCAAGGGCCCTTTATCACTTTCTCCTGCTTCAATCATCAGGCAACTAGTGAAATAATTACTACAACTCTTTGTGAGCAAAAAAATATTTTATTAGTAAAAGGGATATCTTCCAGCTGTCTCCACTTATTTCTCAAAAAGTAATAGAATGATAAAGCAAGTGTCCTTGACAGAAGCCAGGCCAAAAAAAAAGATGTATTTTACAAGTATCCTCTGAGCTGATGGAGGATCAGCCAGAGTAAGAGGCAGGACATTAGGAATCAAGAAGAGCAGCGTGAGTTTAAAAAAGAGCAACAGCAGCTCTGAAGGAAGTTCGGTTTGAAAATTCTAAAGGCGAAGATATCTCTTATGTTCTGTAGAAAGCTGGTGTGTGTCTTGCAACAGCTCAGAAAGTTGTCTCTGGCACGGAGCTCACACGCCCGGCAGCAAGTGCACCTGCGGTGTTGAGAGAATTGAGCAGATGCGAGTTCAGGGTCTCTTGTGGTGACAGTGCTCGCTCTTCGCTTTACGCGACACTGGAGGGCGCTGACAACACTCTGACTGTGGTTTAGAAAAACAGCCCCAAAGATGGCTGGTCGTCTGCCTGCCCTGGGTGACTGACTGTAGGACTATTCTTTCTCTGAGGGCCATCATTTCAAACATTTTAGCTGCTGTCAGGGCTCTGCCAGGTGGGTGTATTCTAAGCCTCTTTTGTTTTATTCAGTCTTCCCCTGCCTGTTCTAAAGATACTCAAAGTACTGTCTCATGTTCTCACATTAAAGTCCTCTGGACCTTATTTTCTCATCTTCTCTCAAAAGGGGTGGGATGGGCTGGGTGGATTGGGAGGGGCCGCTTTTTACATCTGTTCCCTAGGCCTGTTGGAAGGCTCCTTTGTACATTTCTCTGAAATACCACTTTGGAAATGATACTTCCCATGAGTGTACCTATTTTTGTTTAGATCCACATCATATGAAAGTTGAGGTTCATTGGGTGGCTTTTTTAATAAAGTTAAAGACTCATCTAACACAACTTCAAAGTATACATCCTTTTATAAAAAAATCTTTATGTTCTGAATGTCTAAAAGATAACAATAAGCAAAGGTATGTCTGTGTGCCTGTGTTTAACAAAAGCAGCCTCAGTTTTCCTTAAAACTTTCTCTAACAATTTGGTTACAGTGAAGACATCACTGACCCTCTGGCCTTTTGTAACTAAGACATTGACCATCAAAATAAAAACTGCTGATGGGCTTGATACCTTCATATGACCTCTTGCTTAAGGATAGAAGAATCAGACCAGGAATATCAGTATTTTTTCATACTCATTTATCTATATTTGCATTTCCTTTTCTGTTCCTCCCTGAGTAGATGTAATTCAGCAAAGCAAGTTTCTCTCTGTTTTTTGTGGGTTTTTTTGGTATCCTAATAAGTTAGGTCTGACTTCCTGACGCTTTAAAAATAGGAAAAGAAGAACACTTGTTTTGTCAAAGAAATATTACTTGTCATCAAGGGGCAAGGTTGGGATTTCTTAAAGTTGGATCATTTGAGTCCTTAAAGCCTTGGCAATGTCCCTTCGATCCTCTTGTGAGTATTTTAAAACACAAAGTTTGAGGCAGGTACACACTCGCAAGTAAAAATAGATAGGTCATGACTGTACACAGCTGGGCTTGCTGCTCATGGCGATGACTCAGGAATCTCTACCTCCTCTCTGAAGAGTGAGGCTGACGTGTGTTCCCTCTTCCCAATCTTGCTTTATGTAAATATTGTAGCTGATCTTGAGTTTTTGACTGTACCTTATCTGTCAGTATACAGCTCAGGCTCATGGGAATTGAATTCATCCTGACCAATCTAGGTGACCACTCGTTAAGACAGTTAAAAAGAGCTGGCCCCAGACTGATGAAAGTTTTCTTTGTATTAATTATTAGACTTTGCTCTCTGGTTTTGTATGGGGAATAATTTCCAAACCCATAGAAACGTATTGAACCATTATTCTAGAATCCCTACTATTTATTAGGGTTGTTATAGTAACAGTGGAACCCACATGTTTTTCCAAATATTCGACCTTTCCAACCCAGGCAGAAAAGATTGGAGAGGAAGGGCGAGCTCAGAGGCCCAGGTGAGACCCCCGTTTCCTAAGTCATGTGCACTCCTAACCATGGGTTCCACCTTTCTGGCACCTGGTCCACATCTCTTTGAAATCTGCTATAAAGGAGTAATGGGGAGCCGAGGGAGCCCTAGTAATAGCCGAAGGAGGTTCTGGATTACCTGGAGAAGGGTTCCGAGCATTGCTTTGCCACACACCCTCCAGCACTGCTTTGACCACGTGCTGATAGGAAAGCCGTCAGGAAGAGCAGACACAGACAGAGGGGAAAAAAGTAAGTTGTGGAGTCGAAACAGGGCGGTTAGGCTTGAGTCAAGCAGAACTGTGAACAATAGAGCTTTGTGTCATTGGTGGAGTGTGAGAGAGGGAGCCTATACTGCTTTGAGATGTGCTACCTGACCTGCCTGTATCTACCAGACAGAGCGGACGGGGTCAGGGGTAGTTGCTTTCATCCATGCAGTCACAAAGGTAAAGGTGATACTGGAGAGGATATTCCCTCCTGGGAGGCCTTGGCCTCACACCTCAGCAAACTTGGCAAGACTTGCTAAATAACCCCTTTGTCTGAGACAGGGTCATGCATCTTTTCTACACGCTCATGACACATCTAAGTGGCCTAAGATCAAGAAGTGGGAGCATGGACATGGACCATCCCTCTGAGCAGCTCTAAAGCAGGGCCATGCACACTGTAAGTTTTTTCTGACTCCCTTCACCCCCATGGCATAGCCTTCTCCAGAGAACTTTAATTTATCTATTTTCCTCATTATCGTGACACATGCAATAAGGAGGGAGACTGCCACAGATTTTGATTTGGGACAGTAACGATATGCTGACGTCTTTCAAAGAAATTTCAAAGCCGCTGTTGTGAATGCCTCACTCTTCCTTTCTCAGTGCACGGTGGCCAATAGCTGTTTTTCCTACTAAAGAGGTCAGCAGGCAAAATGCCAAGAAAGGCTCCAGGTTCTGCTTCCTAAACAAGGTGATCAGACAAGTGAGCCTCGCTAGCGGTGGTATTTTGTTAAAGTTTTTTCTGAATGATGGATTATTTGCTTGCGCTTGGAGAGTCCTTGCTTTCTCTTGCCTTTAGTTATGTTAAAGACAATGGTGGAAATGTTATTTAGTGGCAGAAATCATTCACTGAGTCTTTTTCGTGAGCAAGAAGTTTATTTGTTAAAACTTTCTTACTGGAAATTGGAAGTCATCTTTAGGATACACAAGAAAACACTCAAAATTAAATGATAACTTTATTGGCTCCCCATGTCTTTATTTCCTTACTTCCTGGTGGAGGCATTTATTTAGCATTTACCCAATTAATTCCAGGAGACAAGGGAAAACCTGACATTTAATGTCTGGTCTGGTCTCTGCTAACGCCACAGAATTCCCCTCTGAAGAGAAGGAATCCCGTCATAATAACAAAGACGTCTTTCCTTCAGCTCTTCAGCCCTTTCATTTTAAGCCAGCTTTGGATAAGAAGGCTCATTAGAGAATTAAATTCAGTGATGTTTCTATTTCTCCAACACAGAACCCCCTCCCTTCCCCCACCCCTTTCCTGGCACCCTGCCCACCGCTCGCTCACGTGCCAATCGCAGCTCCTGCAGCTTCTCCAGCAGAGGCTGCTGCTTGAAGAAGGAAGACATCACAGAAAATGTACAGTCTTTACAAAAGATAAAAAATTGTTATTCTAGTAATTTAAAAACTGTGTGGTCCTAAAAATAGACATGGATGCATTCCAGCTGGAAGAAGTCAAAGCCAGAGAGGAGTGGAATGTAGAATTGGGCTATCAAGACAAGGAAGTCTCTTTCGAGTTCTCTGAAAAGTGGAAATATTACAAGGCGCTGTGGATTCACAAGGAAAAAATACTCTCCTGTGGGCAAGTGGAGGAGTGGGAATAGGAAAAGCACGTAGGTACTAGATGGGAAAATGTTACCAGGGAGGGAGTTCTGTTGGTTATAGAGAAAGTTGCCTGCCAGGACTAAGCAATTTCACTGCACTACAGCTCTATCAAGGGCCGTGGTACCTTCACAGGCTGAGATGCAAGCCCAGATTTCTAATTTCGAATAAACTGCGTATGTGTTGGGGATCCTTGCTATCCCAATGGCATCCTGACTTAGCAGTGTCTCTTACACCTCAGCTAAACCTCTAGTCAGATGAGGTAATATTTGCCCTGATTTCCAGAGTTGTGGAAAAAAAAAAAGGAAATGCAAATTCACTACATTTAAATGGAGTCCCCACTTTCTTACTTGCTATATTTAATTGTAGGGTCTTTTAAGTTTATCACAACTTGCAGGTTTTAGAAAGTGTTCAGTGTTGACACTGTGGATTGTATGGGTGATAAATTAGGTAGGGATTTTAATGCTACTGTAGCTAAAAAGGCTCGTCACAGAATTAAAGGAGGTGGGAAGACAAAGTTATTCTTTGTTCAGAGGCCCGAGCACTACCTGGCATGTCCACTGAGCAACAAATCAGCCCTCTTATCTACCTTATCTCAGTTTACTGTGCTAGGAAAGAGACCGATGCAGACCTAGTTTTCTAGCTCCTGCTCTGTGCCCGTCTTTGTGGCTGAGTTGACTTGGCTGGTGTTTCCCTCTGAGGTCATCACTTACTTATCCTTCTCTTATAAATCTGCTTTCTCAAGAGCTGACAGCTGCTTGCTCTTTCTTGCCTGAGAACGAAAAGGTCCATCTAGTTCAGTTCTTCTCAAAGATATTCCATTTGCATTGTGCTCGGCAGCTCATCTGTAAAAGGAGGAAGAGAGAACAGTGGTTGGTATGAAGTCATCGTAAAGGTTTTTTGAAGACAGACTAAGTACATTGGACAAAAGGCTGAGTTCTCGCAGTCTTCAGAACTTGGGTGTGATTGATTCTGAGAACCCTGAGGAGATGCTTGTTACCTCGTGTGTGTGCTGTAAAAAGATCTAGGCAAGGCAGGCCTGAAAGCCTCATCTCACTCTGACTATCAGGCCTCCCCACTGACCACACTTGACCTGCAGTGGGTACATTTTGCTCACAGAGAGCCCTCACTTTATAGTGGCTACACTGAACTCTTGGATGCCAGATAGACCAGGTCTGCCGTTGTCCGCTAAGAGGGCCTCGAAAGCCCCACCGCGGGTCATTTGCTCTTTCCTCTTCTGTTGCTCCTGTTCCCATGAGTGTGTAGCAGAGACCAGGGCCGTCAGCACTACCTGGCTGACTGTTAGCAGGACCTGGACATGGGAAGACACCAGGGGAAGAAACATAGCTCAGATCTGTCCTGGTGTGTCCTGATGGGCCTTGGTTTCAATTCCTAACTATCGTGACACTTGGATCTGCCCCGCTAGAGAAGCCCAAACTCTTCAAAAGGGACGGAGTTTTTTTCGCTAGTCCATTCTGGTCTGCTTGCTCAGGACTCCTGGCGAGAATACATGCTTCTGAGAGCACAGAGTAAAAACCTGCTCAAAGCTGAATACAAATCATGCCAAGAGTTGTCCCTGGGTTGTCGGAGAGGAGGAAGAGTTTATGTCTTATGAGATTCCATGCTACTCTGTTCTAACTTGAGAAATCAATGCAGCTGAGTTCTCTGGTCATCCTATTCAAAATAAAAAGCTTCCTAAGTGCACTTTCCATTCATCCTTCCTCTGGGTGACAGTTGGTTTTCGGTGACCTGTATTCCTGTATGAACAGCCATATCTATATATAGTCTCTTGGCTAATCATCCTTTCAGCTGGTGGTCTGTTGACAAGGCCTTGTGGGATAACCCCAAAACAAAAGGTGGCGGCTGCAAGGGCAAGGCAGGTCAGATAGCAGTTATACAACTGTGTTTATCAAGCTCAGGTGGTGCTGAGAAGGCAGAGGCAGCCCCCTGACAAAAGGGGAGGAAAGTCACAGGGTGTGCCAGTCCCTTATAAGAGAGTCAGAGGCTGTAGTGCACTGGAATGAAAGGAATCTGCTCTGCTGCTGACAATACTCACCTAGGACCTACCCACAGCCCCTCCCCAGCCCTGTCAGCTCTGCAGGGCCCAAGCAAGTAGAGCTGAGTTTGGGGAAGGAGTTGAAAAATCAGACACCGTGGCTGAATCTCTGGACTTTGCTACTTTCCTCTCTTAATCTCCCACTTTGCAAAGAGGAGGGATTCTTTTCCCTAAATGTGAGCAGAAAAGGAGGGATCAAGCTCTCATTTTCTGTGAGTCTGCCTGGGCACCCGGAACATGGGAGAAGGATTCTGTTAGCGCTTCTTCTTGGTGCAAACACATCGCCTAAAACTCTGGGAGGGACAGTGATTGCCATGGGTGCTAAGGAGCCCAGGTTCTGGCCTCAGAGAATGTGAAAAGCCCAGCAGAGCCCAGGCCTAAGCAGACAGGCAGCAGTCAAAGAGGCCTGGGTCTTGTCCTGCTGAGGCTGCCCCACCTCCTCCCACTGCACTGTTTACCTGCCTCCCCATTCCCATAGAGATGGAGCTGGTAGCCAGTTCCCAGCTCCTTGCCTGTGGCTGCCACCTCCCATGTGAGGAACAGGAAGTAGGGACCTTTGTCATCTCAGCTGCACCCTCTACACTAAATATTTATCTTGGAGTTCAGGTCAAAGCCAGAAAATAAGAGACGCTCTCTGCTGGTGAGACGATATGACCAGGATTCCTGGAGTGGGAAGAACTTCAGCTTCAACTAATTTGGAGAACAAGGAAGAAAATGAGAGAGATGCGGCCTTTCTTAGTCGCTTGGATACTGACAGGTGGGAAAAACTGGTGACAAGAGGAATGGTTTGTCCCTGAGGGAGGGAAGACGCTGAGGGGTAGGTAAGTAGGCATCCCAATTTGGGGAGGAAAGCTGCCAGGCAGAGCTCCTCCACTGCTTTCTCCAGCTGTCTCTGTGGCAGGGACCACTGTCCCATTCCCTTACCTTCAGCTTTCCTGGACAATCAGCAGTTCTTGAAAGGACCTTAAAAATGACCTTCCTGCCCAGTGGAAAATTTGCCTTTAGGAAGAAGCACCATCCTTGGAACCTCCATGTCATTGAAAAGCTCCCAGGTGGCAAACTTGGCTCTGCCTCCAGGCATGCATCCCGTGGTCCCACTTCCACAGAGCAGCCCCATAGACACTGGGAGCCAGCCCCCTACCTAGCTTCCCCCTTCTCCACGCCTTCCAGTTTTCACAGTGATGTCAGGCTGGTTCATCAGGAGCAGGATCAACTGTTTAACTGAACTGAGAAAAGAGAAAGCAAGCAGTAGTAATGGAAGGATGGGTTAGAAAAGGTTTCATCTTTTCTCATTCCCTTTTCAACCTGAGTTGACTAGCACCTGGGAGAACACTCAAAAGAGCACAGTGGACTCAGAGTGCACCAGTCTTACGCATACTTACCTAGTAGGTGTGCAATATGTTCATATTTCGTTATGTTATAACTGACCACTCCCAAAATGTACCTGAAGTTGCTCAACAACTATTTACTATTTGCTTGGTTTAGGGCGTAGGGTCCGAGTCAAGCTGAGATTCAGAAGCACTTCCATCGTTGGCATCTGCATTCCGGGAGCCCCCTCACTTTCCATAATGGGACCCGCAGAATACAGGCTCGGGGAGGAGGGGAAGAGGGGTCAGGAGCCGATGGGCGCGGGCCCTTGTGACCGGTGTCAGAGCAGCAGGAACAGCGGAAAAGCAAGATCCAGATAAATACGGTGTATGGGAACATCAAGACCCTGTAACCCCATTCCCGCCAAAGGGACCCCACCCTTATCCTCTGCAGAGGAGCGGCACGCCCAGGGGGCCGCTCCCTGGGGCCGGTTTCCTCCAGGACTGCCCTCCCCGCGCAGGCACGTGTGTGCGCCGCAGCCCGCTCGCCAGCGCACGCGTGTGTGTGTGTTTGCACGCGCCCGGACGCGCGCTTACGCGAGCTCAGAACCCTCCCCGCGCGGGCACGTGTGTGCGCCGCAGCCCGCTCGCCAGTGCACGCGTGTGTGTGTGTTTGCACGCGCCCGGACGCGCGCTTACGCGAGCTCAGAACACTCCCCTAGTGGGGAGGGCGGCGGCGCGGCCCTCCCTCGGCCCTCCAGGCCACTCTGCCCGCGGGGCGCGGGTTTCCCGTCCCCCGCCGGTCGGCTTCTCGGTGCTATCTCCCTCGTCTCCGGGGCTGCGCTCCGTATCAGTGGCTGGCGGAACCCCGCTCTCTAATCATTCCTGCCCTCCGTCCTGGCTCCGCCGTGCCGCGGCTCCCTTCCCACCCGCTGGAAATGTCGCTGGAAACTCTGAGTGGCGCTCGGCCCGCCCCGACGCCAACCCTGCGGTGGGGGCCGGGAAAGGCAGCTGGGAAACCCGAGCGGGCTCCCGGGGGATCCTCAGCGGCCCCTCCCGGCGCCGCCTCGCGGCCGGCCCGGCCCCCTCGGCTGAGAGCCACAGCGTCCCCGCTGCGCGGCCCGACGGACACTCGCAAGCCCCCGCCGGTCGGCGCCAGCCCCCGCCCAGCAGGCGAGAGAGGGAGTCTTCGGCCCCTCCGCTCCACTACCGGACGCCAGTGCAGAACCAAGGGGAACTGACTCGCCGCTCCTCCGCGCGCCTCTCTCGGTCCTTGCTCTCAGTGCGCGCCCCCGGGCCTGGTGGAACCCCCTCTTCCTCCTCGGGCGCCCAGCCTCGCAAAGCGGTCCTGACCCGTCACGAGGACTGACAGCCCAGCCCCGACTTCTCCCTGCCCGCCCTCTCCGAGGGCCAGCCGTCGCCGCGCCAGGCGGGAGCCGGGCAGAGATGCCCCTGCCTTCTTGGGCGTCCTCAGTCCCTGCCACCTGCTCTCCGGGGAAGGTAGGTGCCAGGAGAGGGGCGGAGAGGCGGCTGGGGTGCAGTCCGGGAGGGATCCCGCACCCGACGTCATGGGAAGGCAGACAGCCCCTCTCCTGTGGGAGAAGTAATCTCAAATTCAGGGGTGGAAAAAGATGAGAAGTACCCCTCCACTCACTGGCCTGTCTACGTGAACTTGTAGCTGAAAATGCCCTGGGAAGCACGGAGGGTCAAGCCCTCCAGGTTAGAGCTGTGGAGGGTGGGACCGATCTGCGGACTGAACAGATTTGCACCTCTTTGGACCTGGATGCGGTGGTGATGGTGGCGTGGAGAAAGGGGCTGCCTGAAATCTGAGAGGGCCCTAGAGATTTTCTGTCACCCTCTGTCCTCAGCCAGATGCGGGACAACCCCACTTCATTTCCCTGTGGGAAGTCCTCCTCAGTGTCTCTGGCAGGGCTGCCAGGAGAAAAAGTCAACGCACCCATCCCACCCACCCCTGCCCTACAGGGAGCAGTGTTGAGGAGGGGCAGAAGCACCCCGCTGAAAATCTGAAATTTGGGTGGTGTGGGGACCAGTCCGTTCTCCCATCCTGCTAGAGGGTAGTTCTCACTGAGCACAGCTGGGTGGGACCCGAGGATCAGGAAGGAGATCTAGTCAGCTGATGGCTGGGCCTGCTGATGCTGACTTTGCAAACTCGGCCTGGAGTTGTCATTTGGGCAGTGAGAGGTTGTAGCCACAGACCAGCCTGCCCTGGCCCTTGGGCCTCCTGCTCTCCTCTGCCTCAATTTCCCCCAAAAGGGGAGGGAGAGCAGCAGGAACTGGGGTGTGTCTGCATGCATGTTTTGTTCTTGGTAGGAGTCCTAATTGGATCCAGCTGGTGAGCTGCTGCTCCTGCAGCCTGAGCCCCCCTTACCCACCCTCAGTGAGAGATAAGCACAGAAGACCCAGTAGGTCCTGGGAAAGGTCCACAGGAATCCTCCACTCAGACTAGAGACTGGGCACTGCTCCCCACGCCCAAGCCTTATCTGCACAATCCAGCTCCTCAAGGCCTGAGTGAGAGCTGGGTCCAGGCCCTACTGTACCTTCAATTCTTCTGGTCCTCTTAACTCTTGTGTCACTCACATGTTTGCCCACCGCAGCCCTCCCTGCTATACAGCTGACACCCGTGTACCCACAACCTCCACGCTGCCCACATAACCCCTCCTTGCCACATCCCACACAGTCTCAGCCACAGCACTGTACTTCCGTTTCAACACGCGTGTGTATGCACGCACACACACACGCAAATGGCACCTCACAAGGCTCTTTAGACCCTCCAGGAGCCCCGGGCATCATAGGCACACATAAGCTTCACTGAACAAAACCCAGGATTGGTCCAGCTCCAGAAGATGGCTCAGGTGAGGAGGGAGAGGCTTTTTAGGTAGAAAAGTCCTGCAGAACCAGGGACCACCTCCATCACTGGATGCCTGGAGCCCCTTCCCCTGATCTAACATTTGCAAGGGCAAAGGGACTGGCCCTAGAGGCATGACACTCCCAGGGGAGACCCTCCATGCAGTAAACAGCCTGGAGGACCAGCAGGAGAAAGTGGAGTATGTGTGTGACCACTCATGAGCAATCCAACTTTGGCCTTACCCCTGCTTTGCTTCCTACCTCACAGGCACCCTGAGCCCTGGTCAGTGCAGAGCAGGAGGCCAAAGAAGGGAGCCAATGTTCCTTGGAGCTGAGAAGTGGCTCTTCCAGCCTAGAAGTGCCCCTGCCCCCACACCTTCAGAACCTTGACTGTGCTGGGCAGTGCACTGGTCCAGCCATCAGGTGGCCTGGCCTTGCTGTTGTCCAAGGCCTCTCCCCCAGCCTGAGTAACTCTTAGTGCCACCGGCAAGTAGATGCTGACACAGGAACTGGGGGAGGCACAGGGAACTGAAACAATGTCCCTCCAAGGCCCAGGCCCTCCAGTGCCAGCTGCCCCAGTTCCCTGGACCTGCCTTCTTGCGGGGGAGCGAGCTGCACTGTGCAGTGAGAGCCCCAGAGGGGCTGGCCAGTAGGCCTGAGTGCCCGGGCTTTGTCCAGCAGGCCTGCTCCTGGCCAGCCTCCTCTCCTCCTCACGGGCCTCCCCTCCCCCACTTCCACCCAGCACTCCTGGCAGAGGCCTAACAAGCGGCCCATTGTGCCTCCAGGAGCCGGCACGGGCAGCCTGCATGCGGGTGCCTGGGGTGGCCTGTTTCCCGGGTCCTTAAGCACCCACCCAGCTGGCCCTCACCCTCCCACGGCTGTTCCTTTCGCCCTACCTCAAGGTTGAGCCTAGAGGGCAGAGGCAGCAGGCCCAGCAGCACTTTCCCTTCTTCCTGCCCCACAGAGGCCAGGCAGAGCAGCAGCCGGCACACCCAGAGGCCTCCGACCTTGACCCAAGCATGTGGGCCACCCCCTGCAGCCTCCCTGATGGGCTCAGCCTGGACGACTTCATTCCCCGCCACCTCCGGACCCACACAGGGTCCTCCTCCCCGGGGACACGGGTGAGTGAGATAGAGAAAGGGTTCACTGTGGGCCCCCAGTTGATGGGGGCCTTGCTGGACAGTTGGGGGAGCAGGAGGATTAAGAAGTACAGAGAGGGAAGGGAGTCCTGGCTGGTCTCCCACCCAAGGGTCAGGCTGCCCCGGAGCCCTCATCATGGGGTACAGGCTGTGTCCTGGGAGCCCTCCTTGCCACCCTTCTGTGTAATCTTCTGGGCCTGAGCTGCTGCTCCTGGCCCCTCCCCACAGGTGCCTGTGATCCGGAATGGTGGCTCCAACACCCTTAATTTCCAGTTCCATGACCCTGCGCCCAGGACGGTCTGCAATGGGCACTACCCCCCGAGGAGAGATGCTTCCTGGCACGCAGGTGGGTCTGTGCCAGAAAACCTGTGCTATGAGCCTCATGTAGAGCTGGGGAATCAGAGCCTCTTGGACCCTGCCATCTGGTACCACCCTGTGTCCGGCTGGACGGGGAGCGGGGCTTTCCAGTCCCCAGGACCCCTGCCTCTGGACTCAGCTACCTGCCCCTCCCTCTCACTGGCCTGTGAGAGTGAGATCCGCTGTGGGACAGAACAGGCCGACACATCCCTTCCTTCCCCTCCAGGGAAAGGGAGTGTGCAGGGCCCAGTGGGCCCTGCAGCCACCCGGGGGACAGCTGGGGGTGAGGTGGGAGTGGGGAGAATGTGAGTATATATCGGCTCTAGGAGGAGTGTGGTCTGAACCCCGCTGAGGCCTCCAAGGCCTCCTGGTCGTACTCACCAGCCCCGTAGAAGGTGGGAGAGGCAGCCTGGAGACCCTGCCAGTTCCTGGGCCCGTGTCAGCCACCCCAGCCTAGGCTGTGGGTCCGTAGCTCCTGGGACCTCCTGAGTGCGGCCCGCCCTGTGGGCCCCTCTCCTGAAGATGAGGTGGCATCATTTATTGAGCATTTCCCAGAGGCAGGCACTGCGTCAAGTAGCTCGTTCATTTAGCACATAGTTATTGAACACAGGACATGGTGAATATGTAACTTTACACGTCTTTTCTCACTGAATCCGTGTCTGGCAAGGTAAGGTAAGATTAGCCACACCTTCCCGGTGAGAGCCTGAGCCTGAGGCCTTCGGTGACAGAGGCTGAGCTGAGGGCTGAACCCCATGCCCTGATGTCCTTCTGCCTCTACTTGGGGGCTGACGCCTCCCAGGAAATTGAGGGCATGGCAGCCATGTCTAGTGAGTTTCTATCCCTCATCGAGGGCCTCTTGACTGTGTGACAGGCCCTGTGCTGGGCACAGCCACACACACCAGGTCTCTCTGGATCTTCGCCATGATCACCTCGTTTTACAGAGAGGAAACTGGTCTCTGAGGTTGAAGGGCGGGCTGGGACACACAGCCAGTGGGTAGCAGTCGGTCTGCGTTCAGCTCAGTCCCCTTTGAGTCACCCCCGGCTACCTCCTCTGCTGCCAGCAATGATTACCAACCCCCATTCTAAAAACTCTCAGAACAGGCCCAGAAAAGCAGGGTGAGATGGGGATAGGCACAGATTTTTCATTCACTTTAACTGAAAAATAAACAAAGAGGCCTGAGATCCTGCTGGGGATGAGATTTGTAGAGTTTGCGTCATCCACTCAAACAAACCAGGATGTTGAAACATTTGAACCCACAGAGATCAGTGTTTTGAGGGGCAAAGGAACAAGCAAGTTCAGGTGGGCCCTGCCCTTTGCAATGCTCCCCTATGTACACCCCACAGACCCTGCTTGGTACCAGACCTGGCCAGGCCCTGGGAGCTGGACTTCTGGGAACCAGAAGCCCCCTGCCTCCCAGCATGCCCAGAACTGGTCAGCCACTTGGACCAAGGACAGCAAACGCCGGGACAAGCACTGGGTCAAGTATGAGGGCATTGGGCCCGTGGATGAGAGTGGCATGCCCATTGCCCCTCGATCTGTGAGTACAGGGCCAGGTTCATGCTGAGCCCCACTTCTGTCAATTAAAGTGGGAGGGATCATAAAAGCTGTGTCCAAATCATTCCAGACTAAAGCAGGGCCTTCTCTGCGGTGGGTTTCAGGATTTGTGAGCCCCATGAAGTAGGGTCACTTTTGTGTGTCTGAGTTACACAAATGTGTTTGTGGGTGGGGGGGAGGAAGACTCTAGAATCTCTCCCAGGTTCTCAAGGATGGAGCTTCGTTGCTGGAAGGAAGCCTCTCTTACTTTCATAGCCCCAGGGCCTGGGCATGGCAGGTGTGGAAGGGTGTGGGGGGCCCAGGCTTGGCGAGGACCTTGCCCTCTCTTACCCCGTTGCCTGTCTTGAATCAGCTGCCTACCTCTAGTTCCTCAGCTCCCCATCTGAAACTGAAGTTGGTAATACCGCTTTCCTGCCTCCCAGGGTTGTTTTGTGTCTCAGGTGGGGCAAGGGATATGAAATGTCATTTCTCCCTTTTATTCTTCCAGTTTACTTTTCAAAGCACATGTGCTTTGTTAGAAACATGAGAAATATAGGAAAGCAAAGAGAATGTAAACCACCCCAAATCTCAGTTAAGGAATCCTCCCTGATAGAGGTCTCCTTCATATATAACATGCTACATGAATTTACAGTTATTGAAGTTACGCAATAGCCCACCCCCTGGAACTTCAAAGCCAGAGAAAGGACTCAGTGAGGAACAGCTTCTGTGGCTTTATATTGGGGGTGGGGGTGGGGTGACCTGACTTTGCCTGTTTGGTCCCAGAGTGTTGACAGCCCCAGGGACTGGTATCGAAGAATGTTCCAGCAGATTCACCGGAAAATGCCAGGTAAGATATGCTTTCAAGGCCTTCTCCTGCCAGGGTGGGCTCTGGCCCCTGGGCACAGGGAGGGAAGAGCAGGAAAGGGTGCCTGCTTGCCCAGCAAGGTCCTTCTTCCCGCAACTGGGCTGTGTGGTGAGTGGCCCCTAAAACTGGCCAAAAGAAGGAACCTCCCTATTTCTTCCCTGTGCTGGAGCAGAGTTGGGGGGCTATGCTGGTATTCTCTGAGGATCCTGGGAAGTCCTGAAGTCATTCGTTCAGTCTCTTGACCATCTCCTGAGCACTTACTGGGTGCCCAGCACTATTTTAGGTGCTGAAGGTCAAAGAGGGAACATAAAAATATGCCTTGTCCTGCAGAAGACTACATTTGAGACAGAGGGAGACACAGAGTAAACAGATCGGTGTTTACTCTTACAAGGTAGTAAGGGTGAGGGGTGCAGGTGCAGGAAGCTGCTCCCCTACTGAGGCTGACTCAGGAAGGCCCAGGCAAGTGGTACCAAGCTGAGAGCTAGGACAGTGAAGGAGTTAGCCCTGCAGAACAGGGAGGAACATTCCAGCAGAGGTAAGGTGACCATATTTCCTTGAGACAAAAGCAGGACACTGAGATGGAAGAAAAACAGGATGAGATTATGTGCTGGTGACTAAGGGGAGAGGAGGAGGCGGAGCAATCTCAGCAGGTACAGAGCAGCCTGGCCAGCAACAAAAGACCAGGACTGGTGCAAGGAATTTTGGCACCTTGGGCAAAAACCAAATTTGGCACCTTTATAAGCCCCTCTTGAAACGTCCTGCCTAAAACACATGTGGCTTTTACCATCCTAGTGCCAGAAGTGCCCAGTAGCCCCAACAGTGCCAGAGATAACTCCCACAGTTCTGGAGAGAGCCCCCAAAGTACTTACCTGTGGCTTGACCACACTGCGGTGTTCTGCTCCCTTTGAAGAAGCAGGTGTGTGTGGGGTGGGGTGGGGGACTCCTCTTCCCACGGTCCTTTTTCCTCATGGCGGGGGGGGGGGCAGGTGGGGACCAGTGTAGCGGCTACAGCCCACCCATCTGGGTCAGCAAGGGCCGTCTTCAACATGGAACAAAAGGGCAACTGCTTTGGGACCCCTCAACAGATTAGGCCCAGGGCAACTCTAACTGCCCCCTTTTGCCCTGTGTTAAGCATGACCCTGGTTTATTAAAACCAGAACAAAATTGACATTTATAATAAAATGATGGGATGGTCAGTAATATTAAAAAAAAAAAGTACTGTCCTGTTTAAAATGGTACATATAGTCATCCTAAGCAGAGGGAGCAGAGACCCAGAGGAGAAGCAGGCCTGGCATGTTCTGGAGCAATCAAGAGTTTAGGAATGGATCAAGAGGACTGGAATGAGTGAGATGGGAGATGGACTCGCAGAGGTGGCATGATTGGGTCCCCAAGTGCCTTTGGGCCATTATAAGGACTTTGACATTGAGAGCTGAGGAGCCACTGTGTGGTTCTGAGCACAAGAGACTTGCTCTGGCAAGAGATGCTGAAGCAGTTCACTCTGTGCGGTGGAGGACGAGGCAGGTGGAAGCAGGGGAGCTGCAAGAGGCCTGGCTCTGATTCAAGGTAGAGGTGTGCATGTAGCAGATGAGGGCAGTAGCCGCGGGCCTGTGGGGAGTATGATTACAGAGACGGGGACTTGCTGATGGATTGGACATGGTATGAAAGAGAGGAGTTAAGGGTGACGTTAAAGCTGAGTAGGTTGAAGGATGGAGTTGCAACATACTAATAAATGCAGGTCTGAGAGGCACAGGGTTTTAGATACTGCACACCCGAGCAGGGATGTGGAGTTAGTAGTTAATACACAAATCTGAGGTTCAGGGTCAAGGCTGCAGATGGTAATATCTGGAGCTCACTTAAAGAGATTCTGATTTAACATACCCCACGTAATTCGAATGGTCAGCTTAAGTTGTGAATCCCTGGACTAGATGGTATTTTTTAAGCCAGAACATTAGATACGATCAAGAGGGAGATGGAGAGACAGAGGCCCAAGTAGTGATCCCTGAGGCACTTGGATGCTGAAAAGTTTGAGGAGGTGTAGTGGGGTGAGAGGCAGAAAATCAGGTGGTCTCCCTGAAGCCCAAGAGCAAGGAAGTCAGAAGGAGAAAGAGACATTGTGACAAATGCGGGTGATGAGTCAAGCACAGCAGGCACACGTGATTTGGTAACAGTGTCCCTGGGGTTCTTGTCTAGAGAGATTGGGTTAGGAGTGCTGGGCGGGGAGCCTGCTTAGAGTAACTGGAGACAGCAAGTTCCTTGTGAAGGAAAGCAGAATGTTCCAGGAGCTGGAGGAAAGTGTGGGATCCAGAGGAGCATAGTGGTGTGCATCTAAGGAAGGAACTGTTGGGACACGTCCA
Source organism: Solenodon paradoxus (assembly GCA_004363575.1). Classification (NCBI taxonomy): domain Eukaryota; kingdom Metazoa; phylum Chordata; class Mammalia; order Eulipotyphla; family Solenodontidae; genus Solenodon; species Solenodon paradoxus. The sequence continues at coordinate 3,230 of RJWH01005105.1, read as the reverse complement.
CATACCAAGGGGATCAAATAGTTTGGCTGGTCAGTTGCTTTCCCTAGGGAACCTGGAACATCACGGGCACCCTGTGGAACTGGTCTGCTGCAGAGGGAAAGGGGGAGCAGGAAATGGAATGGAATGTCACCATCTTGACATGGTGAGGGCAGGTCTGCAAAGGTCAGGAAGAGGGTGTGTGAGAGCTCAGCAGGGAGGAGCAGGAGGGCTTGGGCAAGCCCACTGCCCTTGGTTGGGTTGGCTCGCTTAGGCCCTAAGTCTGCCAGAGGCGGTTCAAGTCCTCCCAAGAACTGCCCTCCTAATTCCTCCCCTCCCTCGGGACATTCTTCAGGCCCTGACTCAGCCCCACAGCCCCTGTGCTAGGCAGGAGAGGGCTGGGAGCAGCTGAGGCAGTCTCAGGGGGCTCCTTGTCCTTCCTACCCCTGAACTGGCCCTTTCGACTTCCGCAGACCTGCATCTGGACTACACCTTTGAGGAATCACCCAAAGGTGAGAGGGTGCCCCGGCCCAGCCCCTGCACTTGCCCTTCCTTGCAGCTACCCTTGGCTTCCTAATAGTTTAATTCAACTTTTGTTTTTATAGCCCATTTCTGGTGAGTTCAAAATCCCCCAGTGACCAGAGAATGCATAGCCCCGGTTGGGATTTCTCTGGGCTTCTCTTTCCCCATCTGTAAAATGGGGACACCGACTCCCCAGCATGTCGTGGAGATTTAGTAAAGTATATAAAATTCTTGGGGCAAAGCCCACATTTAGTGGTCTGGAGCACCACCTCTGTTCCCACGAGGTACTCTCGGGAGGATGACTGGGCATGGGTGTCAGACCCCTCTATGATCACCCAGGCCCCAGCTTTCACTTGCCCCTGCCCCTGCTGTCTTCTCCCTCTTCAGTGGCATCCTCACGGGCAGCTTCTACAGCCTCAAGGCGTCCTGGGCACCAGCAAAAACCTGCCTCCGGGCCAGGCCAAGCCTCCTTTCAGAGCGGGTGAGCCTTGGAGGGGAGATGGGTGGTCCTGTAGGGGAGCAGGGGTATGAGCACTGCCCCTGCAACGCCCCCCACCCCCACCTCTGGCCCACCAGCCCCGATGGCTTCCTTTTAGGCACTGGCACCCCCTGGTGGCCACCATCGGTGCAGCCTCGAGACCCAGGCTGGAATCTGCCGCCCCAGCCCACCCCACCCCACACACATCTTCTATCCCTTCACCTCTCTAGATAGACTCTGCCTGGCAGGGCAAAGGAGCTGTGGGCAGGGGTGAACACTGCATGCATCCCTGGTCAGGAATGCCTGTGATACTTTTGTGGCTAGCAACGGGTACTCATTTCCCCAAAGATCCTTAGGGCGCATGGGGTGGGGAGCAGAGCCCATGGTGGGGTATGGACCTGTGGGCCATTCATTTTGGAGTCTGGATGAAAACAGGGATGTGGAAGAACCCATTTCCTCCCAGGTGCCACCAAGAAAGGAACCATTCCAGACAGGCAAGGATGCAATTCCTTTTGTCTATGCAAACCACATAGGCACAGCCTGGGCTGCCAGGTCTGGAGTGGCTCAACCCCATATTAGGTAGGAATCAGGAGCTTTACTCTTCAAGTGAAGTCAATGAATTTCTTACTCCTTTATCAGGCGGGACAAGTCTCATAAGCACAGTCATAACTGGCCTGTGGATCTTGACATCATCAATTTGATTGAGACTAAATGCTGAATAATAGTGTTCTGAATTTAAGCTGGTATGTTGCTGCATGACCTTAAGCAATTTAAGCAGTCTAAACCTCTGTGGTCCCATCTGTTAAATGGGACCATAATGATTGTGAAGATTAAGGCACATAGCAAGTCTCCACAAACATTGTTGGCATGCATATTTAATTATATCCAGAGCAATGACGTATTCCATCCTCATTATCACTATTATTACTGAAATAGAGAATAGAATCATAAATATGATCAAGGAATCTCTACCTTCCTGTCAGACATTCTTTGATAAGCTTGTCGCAGTGGGTTTTCCACTTGGTAAGACATTCAAATGCAACAGACTGGAACATTTAAGCCAGCCAAGAAAGGTGCCTTGGAGGGGAACTGAGGCAAATGTGCCAGGACAGCACCTCTGGGGCTGGAGTGGTCTCCCAGATGCTCAGGAAGCAAGGATAACTTGAGTAGGGCTCTTTCCCCTATCCTGGGTTCTCCTTGGAATAGGATGTAGTCTTATGCCCTAGGGCAGGGGTGCAAGACCACTCATCATGGCAGCCAGGAAGACCAGCTTCCTCGAAGCAGCATGAACAGAGGCAGAGTCGTGGGCCCAGACTGAACACAAATTCACAGAGTTCACCAGGTTGGCAGGACAGGAACTGCCACTCAGGGAGCAGTCCTACAAGGAAACTGAGGTGATGCCTTTCCCTTCCTTTAGAAGAAGCTGGGAAATCTCTGAAGAGTTTCCTAGAAGCACTTACAACTATAATAATCATGGAGCAACCTCCCCTCTGCACCAGACCCCAAACCAGGTAGCCAGCCCAGCATCTTCCCCACACTATCTTGAACCCTGCTCTTTGCCAGCCATCTCTACTGAAATAGCAGATAGTGCCCTTTTGACTTGGAGCTGTCCTGTGCGATAAGGAGAGCCCCGGCATCCTCAGCAATGCCCTGGTGGGCAGAGTGGTGGGGGAGTGACCTCAAAGCCCGCTTCTGAGCCTGCACAGTGTTCCACTACCCCTCTACTCAAGCTGATGCCCACCCACCTCCGTGCAGGTGCCCCGACACCGAGAGAAATCAGACAATGTCTGGACAGAAGATTCTTGGAATCAGTTTCTGCAAGAACTAGAGACTGGACAGAAAGTGCGTTTCAGCTGATAGCTGGGGAGTGGGTGCACTATGAGAGTGAGTGCACCCCCTCTAATTTATATTCTCACCCTTAGCCCAAAAAGCCACTGGTGGACGACCTTGTTGAGAAGCCCTCTCAGCCCATCGAGGTGAGCGCTGCAGAGCAGGTGGGGGGGAGGGTTTGACAGCAGTGATGGGGGACAAATGAGGGAGATTTTGGGTGGTGTTGGCCCCGATGACCATGAGCAAAGGCCACAGACTAAAAGCTATAACTCATTCCATTCCCACACAATCGCCTCTATTCTCAGCACTGGGGACAGTGTCAAGCATACAATAGCTACTCGATAAACATGTGCTGAATAAATGTGCTTTGACCAAAGCAAGAACAGAGGGAGTGTCAGTGTGAGCAGAAAAGTATTCTTGGAGG